>LKNJ01005654.1:0-50756 GCA_002120245.1 Maccullochella peelii
CCAGGAGGTCACAAAAGAACCAAGAACAACATCTAAAGAACTGCAGCCCTCACTTGCCTCAGTTAAGGTCAGTGTCCACGATTCAACAGTAAGAAAGAGACTGGGCAAAAATGGCATCCATGGGAGAGTTCCAAGGCGAAAACCACTGATGACCAAAAAGAACACAAAGGCTCGTCTCACATTTGCCAAAAAACATCTTGATGATCCCCAAGACTTTTGGCAAAATATTCTGTGGACTGACAAGACAAAAGTTGAACTTTTTGGAAGGTGTGCGTCCCGTTACATCTGGCGTAAAACTAACAGTATTTCATAAAAAGAACACCATACCAACAGTAAAACATGGTGGTGGTAGTGTGATGGTCTGGGCCGCTTTGCTGCTTCAGGACCTGGACGACTTGCCGTAATTGATGGAACCATGAATTCTGCTCTCTACCAGAAGATCCTGAAGGAGAATGTCCGGCCATCAGTTCGAGACCTCAAGCTCAAGCGCACTGGGGTTATGCAGCAGGACAATGATCCGAAACACACCAGCCAAGTCCACCTCTGAATGGCTTAAAAAAACAAAATTAAGGTTTTGGAGTGGCCTAGTCAAAGTCCGGACTTGAATCCAATTGAGATGCTGTAGCGTGACCTTAAACAGGCCGTTCATGCTCGAAAACCCTCCAATGTGGCTGAATTAAAACAATTCTACAAAGAGTGGGCCAAAATTCCTCCACAGCGATTGTAAAAGACTCCTTGCCGGTTATCGCAAACACTTGATTGCAGTTGTTGCTGCCAAGGGTGGCACAACCAGTTATTAGGTCTAGGGGGCAATTACTTTTTCACATAGGGCCAGGTAGGTTTGGATGGCTTTTTTCCCTTAATAAAATGAAATCATCATTTAAAAAATGCATTTTGTATTTACTCGGGTTATCTTTGTCTAATATTAACTTTTGTTTGATCTGAAACATTTAAGTGTGACAAATATGCAAAAATATAAGAAATCAGGAAGGGGGCAAATACTTCTTCACAGCACTGTAAGTACAAAATCTAGAGGTAAAGATGTAGATGACGACAATCATTATGCTTCACTGTTGGATCAATAAGAATCATTTTATCAGGCTAGATTTCATCAGCTTTGTCAGTTTTTGAGTTAATTTTCAAATGGTGGATATGTTGGAACAAAACTTTAAGCCAAAAGAAATTAAAGCTGGCTCAGGGTGCGATTGGAAGTGTGGAGCAGAGAGGACATGGCACGCTGGAAATAATAACTGTAATGATAATGAGATTTAGTGTAGTACTCTCAATAATACATCTTTGTGAAGTACCTGGAAATATGTAGAGGGCCGCTCACAGGAGCATTAAAATGTAACACCAGAAGTCATTATAACAATTTATTAGAACAAATTCATTATAAATCCTCATACTTTCCACCTGGGTGTTAACAGACGGCCTCAGGTGGCTTCAGTAGAGCTGAAACGACAAATGCACACTGGAGGGAACAACTTCAGGAAAAGCACATGAAGGATTTTCACATTAAATTTAGCAATTTCACAGTGAATTTTATTGTGACATTATAAACATAAGCATAAATATCAATGCCAGTCAGGTATGCAGCAAGGAATGCTGAGCGACTCTGATGTCTAGCAATTAGCTCTTCAGTAGCTCTTAACAACTCTCAGGGTAACTCACTCTTCTTGAAGTGTGCGCTCTCTGACTTTAATGATACTGAATCAGTCCACTAAAGTACAGTTCAGCGTCTTGCTCAAGGACAGTTTCTGTTCAAAAGGGGGTTGAACTCTGCCCCACTGGTCTTCCTACTCACTAGCTTTCAATCTTCCTGTGAGTTCCTGGGCATACCTTGGCAGGGTCTCAGAACAAAAGAGTGCTGAAAACAGAGCCAAGGATAAGTACATGGCCTGCAAGATTTCATAAGAAGCTTCTGAATGCTTTAAAAAATGATTACAAACAAACGGTACAACACAAAAACTGTCCTCCCATGAAAAATGACAGCATCAGTCTTTTCAGCAAATGCCCCAAACCAACATAATGTTTACGTTCAAGTGACAGCGAAGGAGGTTGTAGTGTGACATTGTTATAGACTAGAGCTAGGCCGATATATCAGCCAATATTAGCTTAACGCGTATCGTGTCAGTGCAGTACAGAAAAGGTTTGAGGTCATTTAGTCTCCATTACAGTTTGTCCACCAGAGAGCACTGACTGTAAAATGTCCCACTTAGTATGTATGTTGGTCACAATTCTTTAAAAACAAAAAAGTAAGGGATCCGTATCAAGACTGTCTGTTCATGTTACGTGTTTATGTAAAAAGGCTGCTTTGCACAAACGCAGACAATGCTAACATGTTGATGTCAAGCCAGTATTTACCATGTTGACCTTCTTAATTTAGCATGTTAACTTTTACTAATTAGCACAAAACACAAAGTGCAGCTAATGTAATTAGTTTTGCAGGTATTTAGTCATAAACTAAAGCTTTGGACAAATGTTGACCTGATGATGGTGCAAGATGAGAAGTCAGGATCACCAAAGTGAGTACAATCATCCTGAGGGGAACATGAATGTCTGTACAAAATGTCATGTCAATCTATATTTTTTATTGCCTTTTGATTCTGACAGCGGTCCAGTAAGAAAATCCTCCCTCGTGTTGCCTTCAGCTCAGTTCACAACCTTAAAGAGTTGAGTTCTCTCATGTGGCACCTTGTTCTCAGCCGTTCACAGATCCGATAGGATTAACAGAAGGTAAACATGATGAAAGTGAGAGAGAGGCTGTTTCCATCGACCTCACATCTCTGAAGGGGAAATAACGAGTTAACGAGGCTATAAGGGAGCACTCTTCTTTAACAGTCACGTTACTGTGAGACCATCACAGCAGTCGCTGATATGGATGAGAAGGCATTTCTCTTTGATCTCAAATCACCTATAAAAAAAAGCAGACACTTATTTTTTATAATTCCACTTTCTGCTTGTATGTTGTTTGCTTCAACAGCATCTCATCCAACAATGATCCACCTCGAATGTTACAGCTGGAACGATTGAAGCCACGAGCAGCGAGGTGTTTGTCAGCTTACAACCTAAGAAATTAACATTTTCATATATGTGGCTGCTCTTGAGTGCTGATTAGCATTGACCCAAACTAGCCTATACCAAATTTAGTGCTAATTATAATGTCTACAATAGTGTGGTATTTCTCCTCTGATGAATGTGGACTCTTTAAACCTGCAATAACTGATTTTGTTGGCCACTTGGGGGCAGCAGAAACCAGTTGTAAACACGATATTGATCTCACCTTGTAAGTTGATATGGTGAAGTTATTAGAAAACAGCTGCTTATTTCCACATCCAGCATTTACAGAGTGTGTCAAGTTTCAGCTTTTTTGGCTGAAAACAGATGCCTGCTGCCGCTGGAAACGACACAATGAGAGCAGTGAGAGATGATGTTAGGTAAGCTATCAATTAAGAAAACCAGGCTATAAGAATTATATTAAATTGTTTTTATTAGACTAAATAATATGTCTGTTAAATAAAGATTCAAATATCGGTTTTCTAAACTTTGGGCAACAGTTGCATTGGCCGGTTTGTTAAATCCCATCCACTTGGTGCACCATGCAGGTTAAAACAAACACGAGGAAGCATTAACAAATACCATCCGTTATTTAGGAGCTAATTTAGATAACCTCTAAATACTTGCCGAGAGCAGAATGGCCTCAATGCTTCGTCTTGTGCAGCAGAAAAGAAGTCGAGCAGCAGGCGTGTAAAAAAAGTGGGATTTCTACTGTCTTACATCTGTAAGCCGTACAGAGCGTGGGATCTCTATTTTTATCCATTTGTTGCTCTCAGCCAAGCAGCTCAAAGTGGATGTGCATACTTAAAGAGAGTCACTCATTCTAGCAAGGGTACTGCTCCCACTAAGCCTCATTTCCCCTTGAGTCGGCGAGTCCTGTTCTTTGGAGCATGATAGACAGCCGCCGTACCAGTCGAGGTAATTCAGCAGCTAACTCTTGAAACAGATGAAGGGTAGCGTCTAAACTGATGAATAAATTCAGCCACAACTTCACTCCAGCTGCTTCACGCCACAGTCATCTGATGATCTGGCGGGCGTCGCTCCTTCCTTTGAGCGCTACTCACTTCACTGGCAGTGGAGGGATTTGACTCACCTGACTGTCCTCCGCTCACTGCTTCACTTTAATGACTAATTGGTGGGTAAAAAGCCTAAATGATAAAAATGATAAAGAGTGAGCAAACTAAGGGGGGGGCTCGTCATTACTGACAGAGTTGTCAGCTTCATTAAAGTCTCTCCTCAGACTCCACAAAGAGACGTGTTTTTGTTCTGTTGTTTTTCGCTCTGCTGTGTTCTGGTTCTGTATTCATTCTTCACGTTCAATCTTTTGTTGACATCTTGACATTTTGGTTATTTGTTTTTCTTCCTGTTTTGTTTGAAGGTGATATGTTCTTCTAAGGCCCCTTGAATTTGTTTTGTTTCACCTGCACAGACAGGATTGTTTTTTTGTGCTGTCCTTGTTTTTCTTTTTGTATTTTAACACTGACTTTTATGACTTTGCCTGTTGCAAACGTCTCTGTTTTTGGATAGGGAACAAAGCATTAACTGGAGGGTTTGTGATGCTGGTGCCTCTCTCATGGCACCGTTCTCCATCAGCAGCATTGGTAACTAAAGAAATCTTCTTTCAAAGACTCCATAGAGTGCAGAAATGAATGAAGAAACTAAGTTTTGGAACCAGAAACTCCATGCTGCACAACAATTATATTAACAATATGTAAGACCTACAGGCTGAGACATAAATTAACTTCACTGCCTCAATATTTTTCACCAAGTTTGTGAAGTTAATGTACAAGCACAGGTGGCAAACAATGCAATGAATCCACTAATGTTGGCAGTCCAAGTGAACAAAAAGGGTGGACCTGAGGTGAAACACAGAACAAGACAGATAAATGATCAGAAACAGAAACATAATAATTACAGAAAGTAATAAAAACATTTCCCAAAAAAGAAAATCATCATATTTGGGATACGATGTTTCCAAGGAGCATAGAGAAACCTGGTTAATCATATCCCTGTGTCCAGGTTTTAACATTATTCAGATTGCTGATTGTGTCAGACTTTCACATCATGATGCAGTTCATGCTGTCCCTTCTCGCCATATTTGTTGTTTTCCTGATTATTACACACAAACTGAGGCTCCCTGACTATGATCACAGGCAGCGTTACGTCGCGTGAAGGTATTTTATATCATATTGTTGTACCTCATAGAAGTCATGGGGATGGGGTGGAGGACCGACTGTTGACTTTTTCAATATTTAACCAAGAACATTTAATCATCCCCTGACCTATAATCGGCTATAATCGATCTGGAATCGTATCTAATGACAGTGCGTTGGTTTACGCTGGTGGTGATTTATCAGCTGAACGGCTCCGCTCGGCTTTACGGAGCTTCATAGTGACTTTCAGCTCCTTGTTTTGTCCTGGTTCCCTCTCAGCCTCTCAGAGCGTCGTTCTCAGAGAGGAAGCTGTAAAAAGCAGACAGACACTGTCAGAGACCAGCTGGGGAACATAGTGGAGCATTCAGCAGCTAAAGAGCCAGATATTTCTTCTCCTGACCAAACGGCTAACAGAGAGGGAACACTGGACTCAGATCCATCAGGTGACACAAACACGACTCCACATGAAGGATCATGTAGCTGCTGCAGCTGTTTGCTAACAAGTTCAACATATCAACTTAAAAGCTGATGATATGCTGATGTTGTTTCCGCTCCTCACAAGTGGCAAAAAATCACTGCAGGTTTAATCAGGTGACTATAAAAAGGTTAATTATACTGTAGTTGCAGTTACTGTAGTGATGTACTGTTACTGTAGGAAAACAAATAAAATGTTGTCAGTGAACATTTTACTGAAAATGTTCAGTATCAACATTTTGCGACTTGGCAGATTATAATTAACATTTCTTCATGTTGATTTAAAAAAGAAAAGAAAACAAAAAGGTAATCCAGGCAGTATTATATTTCTGCAAAAACTCATTTGCTGGTTAGTTAGTTATATAAATGTGATTTCTAGGAGAAGTGGAGGCTGAGGACATGCCTGCAGAAATCGATCAGAAACCTGGATAAAGTGTTTACACATAACCAGGACACTCCAAAATCTGCAAATCAGCCTTAGAGCTAATATGTCTCATGTCGAGCGCTAAAGCGTTGGCACAAAAACAAGCAAAAACTCCACCCAGTTTATATGTTTCCAGCTGATCAGGAGCCTCTAAACAAGTGCACCCAGAGTGACGGCATCATGGTGTCCCTCCTGCTCTCTCACTTTATGTCTTTTTCTTCTCTTTTTGTAAATAAATGTGGATCCACTTTGCGTTTAACCTTATCTCGCCTCACTTTTGTGTTTTCACATGTTTCCAGTCGGGTCAGAGTAGCAGTGCTGCAGCAGCAGGTCACGTCACACACTGTCAGCCTCCTGATTAACATCCGGGTGTAGGTTGCCTCTATTTTCATCCTGACTGGAGGGTGCATATCATTTACCCTTCGCCTCACCTCCCAGCTTCCTCTGCCTCTCCTTGCCTGAGGAATACAAGAGCGTTGGTTAATCTGGGAGTTGTTTTGTGGACAGAGAGCGCTCTCTGCTGGCAGCTCGGAGAACTCGCTGTCTTTTTGTTTCCACAAGAAACACAATGTTTAATATATAGATTAGACTTTTTCTTTGTTGTTTTTTTTTATTTGGATATTTCACAGACCTTTCAGTGAGTCCAAATCCTCCTACAGTCATTCTTCATCTTAAACTGTTTAGCTTCATGACAATATGAATCTCAGATTTTTGTTCTTGGTAGAGGACACGGTAACATCGAGTAAAGTCATCAGGATACAGACAAGTACTCATTCATACCGCTGCCATTAATTATTAAATGATATTCTGTTTCTCTACAGAGACAGTCCTCCGTCAGTTGTCACGGAGCAGGTCCTCTTTATGTCTAAACTTATAGCTCCAACAATGACAGGTGAGGCACAAAACTCAGGTAAAATGACCTTTAACCTTATGAACTGCTGCAGTCTTACTGATAGCACAAGTGTGTACGCTTTCACTGGCAAATAGAAATCCTACAGCACAGTTCTGCACTAAATAATTATTTGTTTTTCAATGACAACATAAAGTCCCAGCTCCGTCCACAGAGCTCTCTGCTCTGCTCCTCTGGAAACTCTGAATATAAAACAGATTAGTAAGATGGTGACCTCATTGTGAATCTGGCTTCCTGATCCTGTACTTTACATTCGTGTTGGTCGCCAGGCTGAGACAGGTGAGGAAGGCACACTGCACGGGTACAAGCGAACAGACCTGGAAAACATAAAGGCAAAACCTTGAAAAACTCCCATTCATACATCCTACTCAAGGAGGGCCATATATGTAATACTGTCTTTAAACATAGGGGGCAGTAATGAGCCCTATTACACTGCTCTAACATCACCACTTTCTTTGTTGCTCTTTAATTTAGCACATTAGCTTTGAAAAGATAACTATACCTGCTGCTGACTTTCATCGCTTTCTGAGTGTGTTTACATTTGATCACTATGGGAACCGCAGTCCTTTTTAGAAACAGCCCTCAAATTTCAGGGGACCAAAGGTAATTAGACAAATGAAGATAACCTTTAAAATCATACAATGTCCTCAAACTGAGAAACTGTGTATAACGGTGCAGCTGTTCCTGCACTGTGAAGCTAATATGGACAATAAACACAAAGTCCCTTAAAGTTCAGAGTCAGCACTTTAACATCAGGCACTGTTTCATCCAGTCAGCAGTCATGTGGACTTTCATTTGCTTTGACAAAAAATTCATTCAGTGGATTTGTTCTCGCTCAAAGTCAACATCACCAAGACTCTGTGTATTTATAGTCAATTTTGCTCAGTTTTGACAGATTATTTTCTATGTTCAAAGTGTAACATAACACAAAATTAGTACGAATTAGAGATGATTAAATGATCGAACTAATGATTCATGCTGTTTTACTTTCACAGGAGACAAATGTTAGCTGCATTTTGGATGTGAGATGAACTGTCATGAGAAAATGTGTGTAACCAAAGAAAAAGTAATATGAATGCACAGCATGGATAGATGTTTTCACATAGTTATACCAGCACTGGACTCTAGAGGGCAGTCTTTCCCAGCAAAACACTTCTGATTCCAGCTTCTCTTTCTTCCTTTGTGTCTCTCACTGTTTCTGTCTGTCTGTCTGACACACACACACAGACAGACACATTTCACCTCTGTATCTCCTTGCACTTATTGTCGGCATAGTTATATTAGGAACATTCCTGTGTGTGTGTCATACACCTGTTTAGCCATTTCTTTCCTACCTCTTTAGGGCCTCTTCAACATGTCACTGCTGCTCATCACACTCACTCACTGGGGGGGGGGGGGTTCCTAATATAACTATGATAACAATAGCTGTACACAAACACACACTCACATACCAGCCCCATTATGCTGATGGGGAAAGCAGGGATGGCTACTGAGCGTTCGCTCTTCACACACTCGGTGATGGTTGAGCCCTGACACACCGGGCCAATTTCTGGGCAGCACAGGGCCATGTGCCTTTTCATTGGTACCGGTAAAGAACAGCCTGATAAATATACAGTAATCCTGTCACGTTGTCACCTAATGCACCGATTGTCGTGTCGAGCAGGAAATACAACGCCATTGTGTTTTATTCGTGTTCAGAGTCAGAAACGTGGAGGATGTTAGCAGAAACCAGAAGCTGTTTGTGAAATGTTACCTTGACAGTGTCATTAACCTCAAAATAAAACATTAAATACTATAAAACATAAAAGAAGTGCATTCAAAAGGTTATGAAAGTTTATATTCCGTAGACTAGTCACCACTCTGCCGTGAGAGTTCAGATGTCTGCAGAATACTTCCCCCGGCTCCCTCCTCCAGTCATGACTCAAAGGGAGACTCAGGCGCAGCTTCTGATTCAGTAACATGTATTTAGAAGAAATACAATAGAATGTGGAGGCACGACAACTTCACATTAACACTGTGAACTAGTGGGTAATTACAGCAACTCCCAGTGTCAGTGGGACGATATCAAAACAACCAGTTCCAGAGTTAACAGCTAAACTAAGTGTTTGAACATGAGTTAAGTGCATTCTGCTTGGAGCAGCGTCTGTAGGAGGATCTGGTGATCGCTGTGAAAACCTTTTCTTGGCTACAAGCTTGTTGAGTGTTGACTAATTATTGGCTAGTTGATCAAGTTTCAGATTAACAGGAAATGGACTGTAAACCTGAGTCCGCGAGGACCCCTTTTACCTGGACTTTATATGTATGTAATGTTTTAAGTTTATAATTATTAAGATTTTATGATAGTAACATGTTTAACAAGCTTTTAGAGATTTTGCAAAGTTTAGTTGTCGTCACAGCCGACTCATCGTCTTGCTGCTCTGTTTTCTTTCTGCCACATACTAACTCCACTCCCTCCTGCCCTGCAGTAACCCCTTTCTTACCAGTGCCCATCACCTGACCTTCCCCGCCCACCTGCTCACCTGTTCCCACTTTCTCTCATCAACCCTGCTGTATATATTCTATACTGGCCCATTTCCACTCATTTCTTTCCAGATTGTCTATTACAGCCCTTTTCACACATGCAGTCTGTCCCTGCATGGGGTCATGTGTGAATGGGAGCAGGGATCCATGTTCAGGGAAATCTGTTCCGCCTATTTACCTCCTGAAGACCTGGTAACATTTCAGGGAGAATGCCGGTACGGCTGTGTGTGAATGAAAGCAGTAACATTGCAGGGACAAAGCATGTAAAGGGTTAGGCCTACGTCTGTCTGACAAAAGATGACCAATCACAGGACTCTGCTGATGACATATTTGACTTGTTTCCGGTTGCCTTGCCAACCCTTTCGCGGGTGATTTGATGACTGAATATTAAATACGTTACAAGAACATCGGCACCGGACAAAAACAGCTCCTCGCCCGCCACGTACCTGAAAAGAGGCGTCTACCGCGACATACACGTACATCCGGCCTCGCCCCATCTTCTTCTTCTTCTTCTTCTTCTTCTTCTTCTCCGCCATCAGCTGGACTGTCCCTTGCCCCGTGTATTCCAGCATTGACATGTGTGAAAAGGCGCAAGATGGAAATGTTCCTGGATATAGCTGCATGTGTGAAAAGGGAAAATCACTAGCAGCGCCTGGAGAGTTATTCCACTAATTTCCCGAGAACTGTGTGTGAAAGAGGCTGTAGATGCATCTTAGTGGGCCAGCCTTTTATTCTGCCTGCCTGAGCGTTGGACATCCGCCTCTCTGTCTGGCCCCTTTTTCGTTAAGTTGACCACGAGGAAACGTAAACCTAATCTGCTTGTCTCTGAGTCGTGCATCTGGGTTCAAATCTGGTTCTTTTCTGAGCCTTTACAGTTGTTTAGTTTTGCAGATTGATTTGGGTGAATGCTGTGCTGTTCCTGCAGCCTAACCCATTACTGTCTTCACCATTGAGTCCAACATTAAAATCAGCCGAGCACAATGCATGTTTTTGTCACTCCTTCATCTTTACAGTCTTTCAGAAATATGCTATAACGAAGTGGAAAGCTGTGTTTGGCGGCCAAACGTGACTGGCTGCTGGTAGATGCAGGGCACGTCTAAAAGCATGTGATGTCATGTTCTTGATGCAGATAATAAATATTGATCAGAGTAACCAGAGACTTTTAATAGTGCATGAGAGCAGAGTGTATGGGAGTGTGATTCTGTACTAGAAATGGAGAAGAGAGAAGCCTGCTATACCAGCAGTATGTACGCATGTAGTGTGCAAACAAAAGCTAAATCTGCAGTGCGCCAACAATACCTGGATGTCGTACTGATTTGGAAAAAATCTCCAGTATGCATCGGACCAGTCTCCCTCGCCTACTGTGTCCCACAATGCAAAGCGCTGGCGGCGGTTTGCCATTAGCCGTGCTATTGTCTACTTCCACTTTCCGAAGCCGGCTAAGCCCGGCCTAGCATACTGCACAACAAATTGGTTTGACAGTGTCACACTGCATACTACTATGGAAAGCGGTATGCAGTACATGCATACGTAGGTAACAGGCGGCTTCGAATACAGCCTACGTGTGTCGGTGGGTCTCTGTATCTCTGGCCTCCTTCCAGGTGCTCTCCTAGAGTGAAAGCTGAAGCGTGACTGTCCCAAAGTCATGAAATGGTTATATTGATATTTACCTGTAGTTACAAACTCATCTTTAATTTCAGTTCAAATGTATTGCATGTATTGTAATGTATTTGAGGTTTTAACTGAGTTTCTTTAGTTTTATACATTAAGATTTAGATTTATCTATTTAACAATTCAGTTTCACAATTAAGGGTTTTTGGAAACGGGTTATTTTAACACATTTGTAATTATTTACATTCACTTTATTTACTCTGCTCTACTTTTATTCCAAAAAACTATCATGATTCAGCCTTTATACATTAATATGCTTGACACGTTGACCACTATAACACCCCGAGATAAAAAGGGACCAGCCAGAGAAAACTGTTTTTACAGTTATCAAAACTATTTTTGGCAGCACTGATTTAGGTGCAGTGTTTTGTCTGACTGTACATGTTGGAACCACTGTGAGCAGTTACTTTAGCCTTGCATCAGTGTTGGGAAACATAAGGTGCTGTTGTTTAAAAGCATCTGTTGTTTCATGTTTTGTTGTATCCTCATGTAAAGACTGTTCTGTTGAATATAACAGAAGCCCATGTTAAAACAAAAGCATCCTAGAGCAGCGGTGTGAAGAGCTTTGGATGCAAAGGTGGTAAAATGATGATGGAAGAGTGAGTTTAGAGACAGACCTGATTGGGTAATGAGACACAGGTGAGCAGGTGGATGACGGAGTCACATGACAGGGACAGGTGGAAAAGTCTGAGGGCACCTGGTGGTCAGGTGGAGAATGTGGGAATGACTATGAAACAGTCAGAACAGTGTTTGAGTTAACTGTCTTCATCCGATTATTGACATGAGGATAAGAAAATGAAAATAAGATAATAAAGAAAATGGTTAAAAATCAATCAATCAGTCAAAAGTGTAACTCCCACCCCCCCCCTCTCTTCAGTTACCCCTCACCCACTCTAGGTGGCAGCAGGTGAGGAGGGATGGGGAAGGCTGGCAGCTTCAGCTCTGAATATGGAAATATGTACCACTGATCTCAGCTCTGCATTTCATACCGTGGACTTGGCAGTAGTGGAGGAAATCTGCGCAGCATGCAGAAACAGTGTATCTGCTGTTACCCTAAATAACAAGTGACAGTGTCACTTTGTCGTGCTTTGATCGCAGGATTCAATTTCCTGTGTAGCTTTTTATTCCCTCCATTATTTTTGGAGTTTAAAATGATTCCCCCCCTTTCCCCCCCAAAAAGAATCAATCCAATCAAACAGTTTCCCACCCTGACAGACTGTAGCTGCTCTGAACACTAACTCCCTTATTCCCTGTGACAATCAATCCCACTGTTTCTAATTGGATGGGGGTGGCACTCCTCCTCCTCCTCCTCTCCTCTCCTCTCCTCTCCGGGTTATTGTCACTGACAGTCGGATTATTCCCTCACAGCAGCAGCCTGCTCCCTCTCATCCTCCTCCTCCTCTCCGTCCGACAATGCGGGCACCAACTAAGGATTTATAATTTCTGCACCCCGCTCTCCGTCGTGTGTTCCTCCTCTCCACGGTAAGACAATCTCTGCTTCCCGATCACATCCCAAATGTTATTTTGTGCTGAGGATATGTGCGTGTCCGCGCTGCTGAACCATGTGCAGCTCAGATGAAGCGCAGGGGGTATCGCTGCCGGTTGTTGTTGGTGTGGGGGGACAGACCCTCGGACTTGTATGTGAAGTGTGTTATTAGTAGAAGCGTGTGTTGTTGGCAGGCTGAGGTTTGTCCCTGAGAGGCGCTGGACAGGCCGAGTGTTTGAGTTGAACTTCCCAAGAACTGACGCTCTGTGCGGGTGCAGCGGTATCAGCGTCGGGCTTCGGTATGTCGAGACTCCCGGTTGTGTTTTACTGATTATTATGACCAAATGCTTGTAATTAATGCTGCGCCGCCGTTCCCAGTAATAATACCGAGCACCCGTTTCCTTTAGTCGGCGGTTTGGAACAACGTGGCAGCGCTGGCGGTCAGACCTGGGGACGCGGTGAGTCTCTCAGCGCTGCAGGAGTCCCGGGGCCCCCGCACCGCGGTGCTCTGCGCGGCTGGAGGACAGGCGGTGGGTGAAAATGAAACCTCTGGTTAAAACAGTCTTAAACACGAGCTGTAGGCTGCTCTGACTGACTAACATTTTTTTTGTGTGTGTGTAATTGGCAATTGAATTACGCAGAAATACCACCCCACTCCTCCTAATTCATCTCGCTGGAGTAACTCGAGCCCCCTTGAGGTGGGACCCCCGGAGGCTCCCCCAGACCCCCACTCTGACAACCACTCACTTCTGCCACCACCACCGCCAGCTACAGCATTAACCCCCCCCCCAGTATTCAACCCACTCCTCCAAAATTTGGGTGGCATATGGCTCCATCTTCCCCAAGGCTCGCAGATGTTCAGTCGTTACATCCGCAGCCCAGTTTGGAGACAGAAGACACTCAAACTATAGTTTACCTTATGCCTGCTGTGTGTGTGTGTGTGTGTGTGTGTGTGTGGTGGGGGGTGTCTTTATGGCAGTGTGTGGCTCAGTAATTGGTGAGGTCTGATCGCCTCGTGTTCTCACTAGAGGGCTGTAATACTCAGCTGAAGGTAATGCTGTGCAGAAAAAAAGAGGCAGCCTAATCCTGTGATGTATTTTAGTGGGATGCAAATTTAAATCTCTATAGGAGGAAGCAGCACAGGAGAAACCATAAAGAACCTGCTCAGTGCTTTTCTGCTTGTGGCTGCAGGTTTCATGATCACTCAAGGACTGTTTACCACTTTCAGAGGGAAAACGACATCAGGGCTGCAACTAACAGTGATTTTCATTTCCAGTTAGTCTTCTGATTATTTTCTCCATTAATAGAAAGACATTTAGTCTATAGAAGAAAAATGTCCGTCACAGTTTCCTACAGGCGAAGTTGACATCTTCAAATCTCTTGTTCAGTCCAGATTGCAAACATATTCAACTTAATGTCACAAAGGACGAAGAAAAGCAGCATTTTTGCTTGAAAAATGACTTCAACAATGAATCGATTATCAAAGTAAATGCCATACAAAAGCTAGATTACAATACTCAGGCCTTGTGACATGACTTGTGTAGGAGGCTGTGCAAATGTGCAGAAGTAGTTCAGTAGTGCAAGCCTGCAGGCCTTACTGAGGGAGAATTGTCACTCGTTAACGGTCATACTGCAGCTGGAATATCTATAGTGTGTGTGTGTGTGTGTGTGTGTGTGTGTGTAGTAGGAACACACAAGTACTGCCCATCACAGACGGCCGTTCTTGGACTACTGTAGTAAAATCACAGAGAACATTTAGGACATTTAGCCAACTGAAACTCTGGGTTTTTACCAACTTCATCTTATTTAACTTACAGTAGTTTGCAGCTTTTTCTTTAATGTCAACAAAAGTAACTGTCCATTTTTTTTGCCTTTACAAAAGGTTTCTATTGAACGTGTGACTGAAACTCTTCCAAAGCAGTTTTACCGTCTGATGTGACGGCAGTTCCAGTGCTGTTATATTGATTGTGTTTGAATGAATGCTTTCAGAAGTTTACAGTTTGGCCTCGATGAACTAAGATGAGAAGAGACTTTTCAGCATCTCAGGGTCCATTAAAGGAACCAGTTGTGGAAACAGAGTCACTCCGGGGCTCATTAAAACCTGAAGAACAGGTTCATGTTTTGTCCAGACTATCTTAAAACAATACTCACATGTCCCATATGTACACTCAAACACTTTCTGGTCTCTGTAATCATTCCTGTTGTCAAATCAAGACAACATCTTCCAAAGTTACAGTTAGTACAACATTCAGTCTCGAACCTTTCCTTTTAAATTCAAGAAAAACAGACAAATATTGGTTTTGTTCATGAATATTTGTAATGTTCACAAAGATAAACAGTTGAGAGGCTCAGCTTTTCTTTCTTTTCCCTTCAAGACAGTTTTCCCTTTTGAAGCTTTGTCAAATCTAGCACGGAAATAATTGTATTTATTTCAGTATGTGCAGGATTTTTTGGGGAAGAAAACTGGGATGTTTTTGAGGGTAAACAACCAAAAAGTCATTGTTGTTGTTGCTGAAACTAACATTTTATTTCATTGCTGATTAATCTGTCACTTACTATATTTTCTTGATTAATTGTTGGGCCTATTAAAATGTCAGAAAATGGTTAAAAAAAATTGCCTCTCCTAGTTTTCCAAAGCCCAAAGTGTCGTCTTCATATGTCTTGTTTTGTCCCAAACCCAAATATATTCAGTTTCGAATGCAGAGGACAGAAGAAACCAGCAAATACTCATATAGGAGAAGCTGGAACCGGAGGATTTTGGCACTGAAACGATTAATTGATTTATCAAAATTGTTGCTGGTTAACTTTCCGTAGATCGACTAATCAATGTATCGACTAATCGTTGTGGAAAAAAATCGATTCTTAGATGCATCGCGATTCTTTTTTTTGAACGATTATGTCTCGATGCAGAAAACTCAACAATCGGACATTTAAAACTCTCGACATCATGATCGCCTGTCACAGTTTTGTGAGAGCGGCTGTACGGAGCTCGTTCCTTACGGCTGAACCAGTTGGATGGCGAAATGTAACAGACACTAAACATGTGCGTCGTGTTTACGCTCTAAGGACGGATACAATCCGACCGGATTTCCGTTTGGCGAGTAAATCTGGGAAGGCTAGCCGCCACACTGGCAGGTAAGTGTTTGTACCAAAATAGTCGTGTGTTGCAGTCAGAGTCCGCCAGCACATTTTCTCTGCTAGCTCTGTGCTAACTACTGCAACGTCCAACAAGGGAGGAAGTTGTTCTTCTTCTGCTACCTGTGCTTCAAAACTCTCTCCCCTTACTCAAAGGCACAGCCTGGTGGCAGAAGCCGTACGACACGTCCACAAACATGAATACTGCACAAAATACTAAATTATGAACCTGGATCCTGGAAAACATGTTAGATCAGTACATCTTGGAATATAAACAATTAAGTGAATTAAATTGAATTATACTCGACAATGAATTTCGGACACTGATCAAGATGCATCGATAATCGTTTTATAAATCTCATCGTAGCCCTCTGAATCGTAATCGTGAGGTGCATCTATAATCGTTGTTGTACATTCATCATGACTTGCACTGCTTTTTTTATTATTAAACTACATGATGCCCTCAAGTTAAAACACTTGCACTCAGTCAGTCACTCAACGAAACATCACAAGCCGTATATCAACCAGCCACATCTGCCCAGTGATGCTGCCCCCTCCGTTCTCCCGGAGAGGAGCTTTAAAAAGGAGAGTTTAATCTGGGCTCTGTTGTCGGGTTGGTGGGCTGATTGTGCGCATGGGGCGGACGCTCGTGTGTGTGTGTGTGTGTGTGTGTGTGTGAAGGAGAGAGCTGGAGTGAGAGGGGTGGGGATTTTAGGAAGCATACTTACATTTCAAAGTAATGGCCTATTTATAGGGCAGACAAACAGCGAGAGAGCGAGAGAGCGAGGGGGGAAAAGCATCCAGCGCCTATGGCCTGTTGTCGTTAGCATCGAGGAATGCACCAGTGGTTGCTGTGATAAGGAGAGAGTCGTGGGCTGCCGGCACGCCTTGTTAGAAACACACGTGACCACACATGCCAGCGTAACGCACACACACATACCGGTGGCTGAGTGCCAGCACACACACACGGTTTAACTTCCTCACAGTGAAAACACAGATTCAGTCTCGCACAAAGGTCGACACACAACGCCGACACACGGCGCGCACGTGCTCGTTTTTGGGGATTAAAGATGGCTTAATGCTGTTTTCATCAACACTTTGGAGTTCAAAGATGACGGTGAGCTCTCAGCCCTGCAGCTGGGGAACGCAGCGTGTCTGTGTGTGTCTGTGTGTGTCTGTGTGTGTGTGTGTGGCTAATTGCAGATAGCAGGCTCCTCTTTCTAAACTTGTGTGTTTGTGCTCGTATATGAGCACGATCATCAAAGACTGAGATACTGATCATAGCCGTACATCCCTGAAGCTAACAATGTGACTTCTTGGATGCTAAATAAATGAGCCGGGCCTGTTTTGTATATGCTAAATGCGAATGAACCTGGGCGAACTCAAATCTGCTGGATGTATGAGTGTGTAAAATGTCAGGGACACCCGCTGGTTTCCCTGATCATGATGGCTCAGGAGGATCCAGATAAAAGCTTGTGATCCCTTCATTGATTTCACTGATTAAATCCACTTAAGTCTTGAAAAGGAGCTGGAGAGGAAACCTCTGAGGGCAGCTAACTCTCAAACTGTTGTGTAACTGTAGGAACTGATAACTTTAAAGTGGCTATGCCAGCTCTATGGAGCGTTGTATTGTTCAACTTATTGTTTTGGTTCACTCTCACTGCTCTCATACGCCTTTTCAACCAAGGCAGTTCGTGGGCCGGTTCAGAGCCGGTGCCCAATCCCGTACTGGCTCTTATTTCTAGATCTTCATACTTTAGTGATTTCTTGGATTTGTTACTAGCAGTCTGACCTCAACACTGCAAACGAAAAGGAGAAGATACAATAGTGTAGGTGCAGACAATCAGGCCTGCAATGGATCTCATTTGCAGTATTAAGTCAGATGTAAACGGTGGTATTTTAATGTCACATACTACATGTAGTACAAGTACAAATACTCCCCAGTGAGCCAAAACAATATTTTCAGTGAATTTCCCAATGAAACTGATATTTACAGAAAGCAGAGTGCGGGCTAATTTAACATTACGAGGCGCCAAGTCTGCCTTACAGTAATTGTGTTATGATGTTATGTTTCGAAAGCAAAAGGTGTTTATATATTTTGTATATTAAATTAAGTTTTTAAGAGTTAAGGTGTCATTAAATGAGCTTTTATTTTCGGTATTTTCAGTTTTAGTTCCCAGTCAAACTGTTGTTATCTGCTGTGTTGAGCTGGTGTTTTTAATGAGGCTGGTGGCACCACAGAGGCTCCTGGAAGAAAAGCTTCAGAATTCTTTTCTTATCTCCACGTAACGAAATGGCTCTAAATTCAACTTCCAGACGGTGCGAAGCTTAAAATTCTTGTGAGGGGAATGTTGAGGCTTTAAAACAAACACCCATCGATTTGTTATTTGACAACACAAACTTCACTTGGACAGCAAAACTCCATATCTGGGTGCCTGGCATTTTATTTTGCTGTCCCAAGTATTTCCAGTCTTTTATTCCATCTATCAATCCGTCCGTCTGTAACTTCAGGTTTCATGTCTGTACCCCTGTGACTTCAAAATCCTCTGTTGCTGCAAACTTTTCTCTGAAAAAACAGAAAACCACAGTATCGCTGTGCATTGGTGCACTCTGCTTCCACCTTACATGTTTTCAAAGCCACGGTCATTGTCTTTGCTCTTGTATTCACTTTCATTCACACAGTTGGAAAACAGAGAGGGTGGCATAATAAGAGAGATCACAGGCAGTAGAGGTGTGTGTTGGGGGTTTTATATGGGATTCAAAGCTCTGCACCACTCGGTCTCATTTTGCAAGACACCGAATCGCTAAACACATACAGTAATATCCCATTGATGTATGGTGATATCATGTAGAATAATAACACTATACATACAGTACTAACACAATAAATGCTGCATAAATGTGGAATGTCATCACGTTCCTATCAATAAAGAACAAACTTACAAATACATAATGCAACGTTTGACTGCAGGAGCAGTAAAAATAAAATGAACTCACAGGAGTTAATTATAGTTCTTATGGCTAATGTTTCGACAGATATGTTACTTGCAAATCAACAGAAACAGAACAGGCCTCTTTCTCACCAGATGTCGACTATTCTGCATTGCATTAATGGCCACATTTTCTTGTTTGGGTGAGTTTTTCTTATTTTAGTGGATCGCTGGCTAAATGTAGACAATGTGACATTAATGAAGTATTTACAGTAGCTGCATTAAGTTATAGGAGAAACACCGGAAGCAAGTTTTTATGTTTTATATCTCTGAGTAACAGTCAAGGTAAACTTTATTATCCCAAATAGGGAAATTCGGCTGGTCAAGGTGCAGAAGTACAGAAAACAGTCATTCATATATATATATATATATATATATATATATATATATATATACACACACACACACACAATATGCAGTCCCCCCCTTCCATCCATCTAACACACACGTAATCACCTAATAAATATATTGCACCATAAAAGTATTGCTAGGGATTACCACTGCACATAGCCCTGACCAAAATACCATAAAATCCTATGTTTTTGTACTTTCCCCTCTCATTTAACAGTCTAACTGCTGAAGGAACAAAAGAGCTGCTAACAACTGACAACTGTAATCAGATTCTCATTCAAATGTTCCAAAGACAAAAGAAATACAGCGACTTCTCATTTTCTCATTTGAAAGAAACCCAAACTGTTCAGAAAATAGTGTGTTCATGTAGGATCCCAGTTCCTCTCAGTAAGAAGCAGCTGGAGAAAATTAGTTTTCAGGGCCTTTAACAATCACACAGGGACCAACCATGTTGGAAGAGCAGAGAGACCAATGATGATCCCAAATGCATTCTGGGAAATGAAGAATATGAGCTCTTAACAGCAACAGCAACAAAATGCAAGATGACACATGGCAGGACTAACCACACTCGTGTTCTTGTGCAGCGCCGTGTGGTGTAACACCACATGGCACAACACAAGCCGCTCTGTAACAAAGTGCGGTAGAACACAATGTCACACAGTAAAACTCAAACATAATGCAGTGTACTGTCGCATCAATACAAGCCAATGCAACACAGCACGACAGAGAGCGGTGGCATCCGGACCTGAAGCTAACACCCAGCCCTCTGCTGAAGAATGGAAGCATTGTTCACATCAGCAGAGCGTCGGGGAAAACAAAATATTTTTCACGAAATGCCCTCTTACGTAAGCTGTCCCGTTTCTTTTATCTTCTTCATGTCCTCGCTCTGGTTTTCTCTCTTCCTCACAGAAATTGAGGTCAGCGTTAATTGAAATTCCAACACCTATTAATTAGTGAGAGGATTTCTCTCTCTCTGTTTTCCTTTCTGTCCATTCTTCCTCTCTGACTCTGAGATGGTTTCATAACTTTGTTTTCCGCCTCTTGTTGAATTCCTCTGTTGTCGCCATCTCGTACCTTCCCTCTCGTCCCATCTCCCTCACATTCGGGCCTCTCTCACGTGGACGATTGCCATGTTCATTTTGCTCCTCCATCACGCTGTTTCGGTTGACGTCTGTACATGCAGCTTTGAGCAGCCGCTCTCTTTAGGGACTCTCACATGTCGTCCTCCTCAGAGACGGAGTTGGCTGCGGGTTAATCCAAATCAAGTCCAGCTCATGCACAGTCCCGCTTTCTCAAGCTGCGATCTGCTGATTATTTATCAGGCAGCCAGTCAGCTTGTTGTCAGGCAGTTTGTTAATTAGTGGAACTTGGGTGGACTGCGAGTTAAGACGATTGACAGGGAATATTGATGCTGTTGTGATGGCTCTGCAGGTTAAGCTGTGCAACTTGTATTAGTGTTTGCTTTGTATCACGAGGTGCTGCGATGGCTCTGTTGTTGGGGTTTTATGGAGCTTAGCTATGGGTGAGATGTTTTACTTTTTACTAATTATTAATTGTGAGATGACGGCGATGTACACGATCAGCTATAACATTATGGCCACCTGCCTAATATTGTGTAGGTCCCCCTTTTGCCGCCAAAACAGCCCTGACCCGTCGAGGCCTGGACTCCACTAGACCTCTGACCTCTGTGTTCTGACACCTTTCTATCAGAACCAGCAAGAACTTTTTCAGCAGTCTGAGCTACAGTCGCTCTTCTGTTGGATCGGACCACACGGGCCAGCCTTCGCTCCCCACGTACATCAATGAGCCTTGGCCGCCCTTGACCTTGTCACCGGTTTTCCTTCCTTGGACCACTTTTGGTAGGTAGGCTACTGACCACTGCAGACCGGGAACACCCCACAAGAGCTGCAGTTTTGGAGATGCTCTGACCCAGTTGTCTAGCCATCACAATTTGGCCCTTGTCAAAGTCGCTCACATCCTTACGCTTGCCCATTTTTCCTGCTTCCAACACATCTTCACTAATATACCCCCCCCCACTGACAGGTGGCATTGTAACGAGATAATCAATGTTCTTCACTTCACCTGTCAGTGGTCATAATGTTATGGCTGATCGGTGTATATTTGCTGCTACTGTAGCTGCTGGGACACACAGTGTCAACAAACAGCTGCTCACATCTGTAATTCGTCCCTCCTCCTGTACCGTGAACACCAGCACAGTGCAGAACTTGTTTTGTCACCTCGTTGGGTCGTTGAGTGGATGTGTGTGTTCAGCACAAAGAAACTTTTTATTGGATTTCTGAGGAACAAGATACAAATACTGTACGCCGTTCCCTAGCTCTGATCGACTTCCTGTCCCCTCAGTAATGCCCCGTTTTACTTCAGTTTCCTAGACAACAGATTCCTGGAAAGCACTAATATAATTAGGTAAGAATGGGAAGCTGAAGATGAAGACAATGTTCAAAAGTCATACTTTACCATCTGCTAATTTCTTTGAGCTTGTTAAAAAAAAATTACTAATTGCTAAATGCTGTTAATTATCAGGGGAATTTCCTGGAAAATATCCTGCAACTTTATTTCTGTAATAGTAAAACTTTACAAATCTTCTATTAAAAATCATCATTCCCCAAGGCCCAAGCTGACGTCTTCAGATGTCTTGTTTTGTCTGACCAGCTGTCCATAACTTAGAAATATACAATATAAATTTAAAAAAAAAGAAAAGCAGCAGATCCTCACAAAGATAAGCTGGAACCGGAGAATGTTTTGACATTTCTGCTTAAATAATTACTTAAATGATTAATCGATTATCAAAATAGTAGCAGATTTTCTGTGTATCGACTAACAGACCTTAGCTTTCCTCTTAGCTGCTCACCAACAGGCTGGCTGTCTCACATCCGCAGCTTTTAATTGGTATCAATTGTCTTTTGCAGAAAAAGTCCTAAGAACCAACAGCTACAGTATAAATCAATTCTTTCAGAGGAAATCATCAGGAAACTAAAAGCAGGTTGTTATTTTCCATAAAAACAACAAGTGGAAGCCTTGTTCTGGCTTCTCAGCATGCTCTGCATGACTGTCTGCAGTTCGTCTTAAATATGTCATGATTGGCTGCTGTGTGATGTTGCCCTGTGGAAAAGCACTCCCACTGCTTCTTCTGCCTTGTTGCTCTTTGTCTACGTGGAATATGTGCTGTGAAAGTGCGTCTGGCTTGATGTATAGTCGACAAACATGTCATCGTATCTTTCTTCCTTTTTTTTCCAGTGCTAGAAAACATATAATAGAAGCTTCTGAAGCATCTTATTTCCTCAAAAGCTTTTGTCGATGTGTCTCTGCCCTTTCTGAGTTCCATCGGTTCCAATTCAGAGTCCAGTTGCGTTGTGAGAAAACCCCTCACGGTCATGACAAAGAAACTTTTGATGGTATTGACTGGATATATGCTCACTAATGGATGTACATTCTGCCGTGTACAATAGCCGGCTTCATAAAAATACACTCAGAGATTGTAGGGCTCTGAAAGTGCTGTCCTCTGATGTGTGTGTAAGCGAAGAAGCTGAACCTGTGAGCTGCAGAGCCTGAAGGAAGGCCAAGAGAAAGAGCCTCTTCTCCTAATGCACTTAAAGTCTCCAGAGGAAGCCAGGGAGAAGGGGGAGGGCGGAGACGGCGGTAAGAAAGGAAGCCAGACAGACAGACGGACAAAAGTTGAAAGAAAAAAGAGGGCAGCGACCTCGTGTACTGAAGTGTGTGTGTGTGTGTGTGTGTGTGTGTGTGTGTTGGGGAGAGGAGGACTAAACGGCTGGGGAAGACAAGTGATAGAGAGATGAGATACAGGGGAGAGGAGAGAGATGGGAATGAGAGCGAAGGCGGTGGTGAGCCATCAGATAGTGAAGGTTGGAGGTTAATAACTCGCTGTGGAGGAGAGAGTCTCCGAGGAGCAGGAAGGTTGTGACGAGGGACGGTTCAGATGTAATCCTGCTCCAGGAGACGGGAGTCTGCGTGGACGCGCTGCGGCGTTGTAACGAGAGAGCTGGCTCACAGTTTGTTTCAGTTCATGATGCGATACTTTTAACAAACTATAACTGAGAATATACAACAATGAGTAGAAAATGAATTGTGGATTTTAGGCGTAAAATGTTTTCATACTGATTTTGGTGCAAAATGCAATTAATAGATTCTCTTTAAAGATCCCGTGCAGACATGTTTGACAACTTTTTTCTGTGGTTTCAAAGTAGATTCACGGACGTTTGTTCTGGATGGACAGCAGAGATAATGATATCCTCAGGAAGCGTAAGTCACGCTGAATGAGATCAATATGTGTTTCATGTCTGTGAGTTCAGATCTGACTGAGTTCTGACTCCGAGAAGGAGTGTGATTTTTGACTCAAATTGACGTTATATCTTTGCCTCACCTTCAGCCCTCCCGCGCCCCCCTGGGACCACCATCCCGGTGTGATTCCACCTGTGTTGCATTGTCATACATTACCCCTCTCTCTTCCCTCGTTTCCCATCTATCTCTACACTATCCTTTCTAATAAAGGTGGGGGAAAAAAAAAAGTTGGACTAACCTCCTTGAAACACCTAAGTTGCCAACAAACCAAAGCAGATTTGGGGAATGCTGCGTTTTGACACACACAACAGTGTATTTAGAGGCATCATGAATGAAGTCAGGACAGCAGATTTGCTCTGTGAGCCGCAGATACAAGCTGAAAATGTTTCAGTTGGATATTTGTGGTTCTTCTGAGTTGCATGAATGTACAGACAGATAGAAAGGAGACGGTCTGGAGGAAAATAAGAGAAACTGGAGGTTAAGTTCAGAAATCAGTATGTGACTCTCAGAGAAGTCGCCCATCGACTGCTTGTGTGGTCAAAGACTGAGAATTGATCGCAGCGGTCAAAGCAAGCCAAAAGTGTTCTTCTCTTTGTATCTAAATGCAGCTTGATCACTATCTTAGAATGAAAGTCGGGGAGAGAGGGGTACAGTACCTCCTCTGTGGCTGCTGCTTCTCCTCACTGCTCACAAAGCCAATTAATAATGTAATGTAATTCCCTGTAAAACCCTTTTTTAGCCCCACAACGAGTATCTGGGGCTGGGCTTATAAATAATATCTCGATATTTTTAGGCTATCCCGCGATATATGTGATATAAACGTGATGATCTTATAGACCATGATGCATTGCTGTAGATTAAACTAGCCAACAGTCTATAAAGGAGTTCAAAGGACAAAGGACAAAATGCAGCAGGAATATTAATCCAGAAACATCAGATATAATAGGAAAACACAGACATTTTAGTAAACTTATCTATAATAGTAAGTAAGGTTTAGAATGCAGAACTTTTATTTGTAATGGAGTATTTTCAAAGTGGTGTTAGTACTTTTGCTTAAATAAGCCTCTGGTTAGCACACCCACAGCCTCACTGCACCGTGTGCTACCGACTGAGCCGTCCCCCTTCAGGAAGGTGGCCTTGTGACGGAGTCTAGCGGGTTTGTTGTGGGGCAGTTACTTTAGTCAGCCATAAAGTGTGTTTAAAACAAAAACAAAAAAAAAGCTCAGGTTGCAGCGTAATAGTTACTGAAAGGCTGTGTGTTGTTTGCTGCCACAGAAAAAGAATAAAAAGTCCCTGTTTATGTGACGTCACTACGGCGTCTTCTTGTGTGTTGGTCCTCGCTGTGAAAGCTAGCTAGCTAGCAGCTACGAGCCAGGCTAAAGTCAACTGCTATGTTTTTTTTGGTCACAAAATACTGTGCCAACGTATTTCATTACATCCCAGTAACGACACGTTTGTCTTAAACCTAACTGAACCTAAATAACGGTTTTGGAAGGCGTCAGAAAACACTGACACTCTTGTCGTTCTGGAGACGAACTGCATGTTTTGTCTTTTTAATTTCAGGGGCTTGTTTTGGATACAGTCAAAGTTGTGCCTGGGCCCCTAATGCTGAAAGTAGTCGGATGTCGGTGTGCGTAGAGGAAAGCGAGCGAACAACAGAGCTAGAGAAATCGAGTGTGTTATCTGGTAGATGTGAAGCACTTTGAGGTCCTCTGTTCCGTTTCACAGCACCGTTTTATATCACAGGGCACCGCAGCACTCTGTCTCTGCTTTGGCACACATCAGCAACTTTCAGATTTCCAAGCACAGTTTTGTAGTCTGATTCTTCAGGCGCTTTGTGAAATGGAGTCTTGTTATGAAGCTTTCCAGCAGCTTCAACTGCAACAAGAAGGGCATTTCTTTCTGCAGAGGACGAGGGCGTAGCGTATCCAATTAAGCCTGGGCCCCCTCCGTCTGCCCTATAAGACAAACCAGTCCCTGTCTTCTCAGTACAGCAATAATATAATAGTGCTAAAGTGATCTTTGTTCGTGTATTATAGTATGTTGAGGCATATACAAGAGAAATTTCCATTTCTCGGATTGTGTGGATGTCACACAGCAGGGGTGAAGAGGGATTTCTGCAGAGACCGTCTGTGTTTTCGTCTCCTTTTTGTCAGGAATGCAACGGGATTTTTCTACCTATTTCTGTGTGCCATCCCCTTTTGTTTCTCTAAAGAACTGCATAAAAATAACATTCTCATTTGGACAAGCAAGGAGATTCCATCTTTTGTTTACTAAGCTGCTTTTTGTGGTACGTTGACTCACTGTATGTCGCAGGAAAAAGGTCTGCTAGTGAGCTAAAAACAAGGCTCCACTTTACTGGGGATGTTGACGACTGTGTTCCTAAAAAGCAGCTTAGCTCCAAGATCAACATTTTGTGCAGAAGGGTTACTACTCCAAATGCGCTCAAGGAAACAGAAGTCAGCTCACTGAATCTTTTTGCAGGAATATTACGAGCAGCGTAAGGCATTGCAGTTGTTTTGCCGAGACGTATTTACATTTAAATGGAAAGAAATGAAAGAAATCTTCCCACTTGTGTTATCTCTGTAAGCAAACATCAAATAGGACTCCCGTTTACTTGAGGTTCTTGAGTCCCTGCTGCTTGGCCTATAAAGCCAGCCGTGCTCTCCTGTCATCCGCATAATCGAGTTGAACACTAGCACGGCTTCCTCCTATCTAATGTAGGACCAGGCAGTCAGAGATCTGGGTCAAACGGCCGCGGCGATGAGACAGAAGGGGACAGCTCGCACTTTTGTTTTTGCCTTTTTTGAAGTTAATGCGAGTCACTGAGCCCCAGAAAACATCAATAATGTCAAAATGTGTTTGTTAGTGGAACAGCCTCACTGCACTGAAACGATCAATCCTGCATTTCCCAACAATTTTGTCTTCAGCTTTTTTTGCCTGCGGTCTGTTTGGACTGTCAGCTGTGACAGAGAGGACGGGGACTGGAAGAAACTGATTGTTTTATGGAAGAAATCTGCACCATTTGAATAATGGGACGCAGACTGTATCCTCTGTGTCTTAGAGGTACTGAATCATAAGCTTTGTGTGTGTATATATATATATATGTTTTCTCAATAGTTATTATAAAATGAACATGTGAACATATCACATAAAGTACGGTCCTGAGGGTAAAATGGTTCTAATTCCCCCCCAAAAACACCTCATCTTCCTTAAACTGTGAACTTGACTCCCAGGACTGTCGGACACTCTGTGAAAAGGGCCGGGGGTCCATGAAGAAGGATCCTAACCCTGTGTGTAGCAGATGCTCTGCGACAAACGGTTGCTCCATTTGTTTCGGACGAGACGGAACAATTGTGTCAGAGATGGTGGTTGGCTTCGTGACAGTTAAAGCTTCTCCGCTCCTGTCTTGTCCAATCAATAAAAAAAAGAATAGAAAAGAAGGTGCAGAGTGGAAAATAGCCCTAGCCACCGCTCCAATATTCAACTATTAAGCAGAATGAGACTGAGGTTGCTCAAATAAATAGGCGCGCGGTGGGTTATGGACGAGAAGCACTGAAGAATCACGTTGCCTATCTTGTGCCAAGAGCAGCACACAGTAGGTGATGTACGCGGCTCCGAAATAGATGCGGCTTGTTGCACCTGGAGCACCGTTACCGTGGAAACTGACAACAAGTCTTGGCTCGGAAAGCAAGAAATCTCCGTGCTCCAAAATAGGAAACATCCCAGAGGTCTGACTGAATACAATCAGTCATGTTAGGAGTAGAAATTCAACATATTTTTACAGTAGTGTTTGTGAGCATACAGTATGAACAGTGATGTTTCCTTAAGGATGCTGATGTAAACACAAGTCATTTCTTATATGAGGAAGCTCCCTGAGAATCTGCTTCTTATGTCGTGTAGTTTAGGTAGTGTTAAACACAGGGTCATTTTTTATTCATATTTAGGTTTAAAGCCCCTGAAAACTTGTTTTTGATTTTGATTCTACCATTATTACGCTTTCTGCAATAATGGTAAAATCAAAAAAAATCCATCATAGCCATCATCAACTGATGTATATATTATGTATATTTTGTTATTTTCAATCATTTTGTGAGCTACTCTCTGTTCACACTTCTGTTCCTTTGGAAATGAATGGGGCAGTTTCACCTACTGAGTCTGGCCTCTGATGTTTTCTAGTTTGGGAGATGTGATGGTTGACACTCAGATTGGGCTGCCATTAAAAGGAAACCGGTGTTTTCCACTTAAAGTGCTTGTTTTTGCCACTGACTCTGGTTCAGACTGTTATTCTAAGAGTCTGACAACATTATGGAAAGGATCCCTACAGAGACGGACCTTTTTGTTTAACCAGAAACACAAAGTCTCGCTCTGAAATCTGTCGGTCTGTCTCTGTAGGGATCCTTTCCTTTGCCGGCGGAGGCGATCTACTGGACCAATTCCACAACGTTTTGTGCCTATTGGTCATTTCAACCCCAAACTTAGTAAAAAAAAAAAATAAATAGGGCCTAGGTTTAAAAATACCGGAGTTTCCCTTTAAAGAACATTGTTGTAGTTTAAATGAATAGAGAAAAGAAACCATTCACTCTTAACAACTGCAGTGATAGTTTGCTTTCATGGATTCCTCTTTGTTGGTGGATTCTTTGTTTTTCTCCATTGTTTTTATCAGAATAGCGTCAGACTCGGGAGAGTTGCCTCAGGTACCTGTGCAGTGTTAATAAATTTACATATGGGCTTATCTCAGTAAGTTAAAAATAATGCAGATTACACTTGTGGCCATCGGGCTGCCTTAATGAAATGACTGAATCAAATCTGCACCTGTTCTCGCCACTATGTCCTCACGGTAAAGAACCCAGGCTTTTATTTACCAAGCGTCTGGGAGTGGTTGTTTTCAATCAGAGGGAGCTGTGTGTGTGTGTGTGTGTGTGTGTGTGTGTGTGTGTGTACGTGCCTATGCATTCATTTGCGAGTGTGTGGGATGTGTCTGACCTGTGGTTGACACACAACCTCTGTGAATGCCATCTATCATGCTTGTACCAATCTCTGGAGTTTGGAGTGACACAGACAAATATGTGTGCGTGTGACTGCCTCTGTGTGTGTGTGTGTGTGTGTGTGTGTGTGTGTGTGTGAGAGACACCAGTGGGAAACAGGTCAGTGTAGTGCACCGACACAACGAGCCTCCACAGAGCCGAGATGAGAAACCGCCATTGATTCAGTGTTTTAATTAAAGGTCCTCTGGAGTGCTGAAATAATCAGCTGTGTGTGTGTGTGTGTGTGTGTGTGTTAGCACAAAGATCAATTCTCCTGTGAATTCTTTATAAGTTAATATTGAGTATTGGGTCATATTAGTGATTTAAAAGCGATCTTGTTCCTGTTTTGGTTTCAGGATGTCAGATGTTGATGTCGGGATGAATTCTCAATATAATCAATTGATCACATGAGACTCTGTGACGAGAGGAAAATACACAGACACACACTGTGATGAGTTATAAAACGCCTGCAGTACAATACATGCTCACATGTCAGAGTGTGTGTGTGTGTGCGCGTGTGTGTGTGTGTGTGTGTGTGTGTGTGTGTGTGTGTGTGTGTGTGTGTGTGTCTGCCCCCCCCCCTCTCACACACACACACACACACACACACACACACACACACACACACACACACACACACACACACACACACACACACACACACACACAGAGGACCACTGTGTCCCGATGCCTTCACTGTCACAAGGCCGAGCTTTGTCTGATTCTCTCTGTACTTCTCTGTCTCGTCTTGCTTCTGTCTCTGTTAGTCTTTTCTCTTTCAGCCGGTCTCTGTCTCCCTCTGTCTCTGCATCCTAAACTATAATGAATCCATGTGTCTGTTTCTTCCTCTTGCACTTCTGTTTCATTTCCAGAGGAATGTTAATTTACTTTATCTTTTCACGTTTAACTTCCATCAGTTTTTTTTATGACTTCTGAAAAGCTGCGCTGTAATTTATGTTGTTATGTTCAGGCAAAAAATATGTGGACCCAGACTTTTGGGGGACAACTGGGGTTGTTTTTCATGCTTTGGGCTGCACCCCTCAGTTCCAATTAAAGCAAAATCTCCATGCTTAACCTTCTCTCCTATAAATTGTGTTTACATATAACTAATTTAACAGCAAGTATATTTTGGAGGAAATCCGCCCAGATTATGTTCTATTAGCAAAATAAGGAAATGTTGTTAATCTGGCAAGTCGCAAAATGTCGATACTGAATATATCAGTCAAGTGTTTACTGACTTTGGTGCAGTACATACATGTAGCGCTGTAACATAAATCAGGCAGCGATTACATTTGTCACCACAATGTAAATGGGAAAACAAGTTGGAACCATATAAATGTCATTTCTAGTGGACAGGGCCGCAATGTTTAGAGAATAGGGTGCTTCCAACTTTGTGGACACAGTTTGTGTTTGTCTCTTTCCTGTTTAAACATGACAAATGTCTCCGTGTACAAAGCAGCTCCATACAGAAATAGTTTTCCTTGGTGTGGAAGAACTTGACAGGCTTGCACAGAGCCCTGACCTCAACCCCATCCAACACCTTTGGGATTAACTGGAACACAAACTGTGAGCCAGACCTGATCCTCCAACATCAGTGTTGGTGTCTGAATCCCTGCAGCAGGTTCAATATCTGCTGGAAGGGCTGAAACCAGAGCGAGCGGAGCAGCACATTAATGCCCATGGTGTCAGAATCACATATGGGTGACATGAGGCGTTTTTGGACCGGAGGAACTTTTTCATGAACTAAGAACAGTTGGAGGACTCCTCCCCTTTTTGTTGTGTTTGCACTGCAAGAACTGGGAGCGATCGTAGTTCTTAGAACGCCATTTTGAGGAACTTCTTTACTTCAGAGCAGGTACTCTCCCAGCACAAGATGAACCTTGAGTGACGTAAGTTTACGCTGTTTGGTTGAAGACATGAGCCAGTGCAGCACCGGCAACCGTCATCTTTAAAAACCCATGTAAAGCATCAGCCATGCTTGTCAAAAATGGACCAAAACATGGACAAATGGACCGACAGCTGCTGCTGTTGGTGTTGTTGTATGTTGTGCAGACGTCACGTCAGCGTTCCTGTTGGCGGTGCGAATGCTAACAGAAAAGGAGCCCTTGAAGGTTTGTAGTTCTCGGGGGAGCTCCCCAGTGGGCAGTTCCTCTCAGGGAGTTCCCAGAACTGTTTGTCCAGGTGTCCACATACTTTTGGCCGTGTAGGGTATGTTAAAATGAATAGGTTTATGCCCGTTTATCCTTCTCTACACATTTATAGTAATGATTAAGGGAGGAAATGTTCAGTGACGGACAGTGGCATGAATTAAAATTCATGTAATGTCTCTCCATAATTTGTTTCTGTCTTAATCTGAAGCATCTTGTCTTTTTAAATCCATCTGTCTCTCTCAGCATCCCTGTAACACTACATGCATGGATTATTGGTTTTATTCCTATGATTTCTAACTCCAGTTTCAGGACTGTTGCTGAGTCACTCCACATTTGACAAGTTGAGCTTGCTGATTGCTCACTTCAGCCCCGGTGGTATTACAACTTGCTGAGTTGTCGTGTCACCAGAAATGTCAGCTGCAGTCAAGTTTTCAAAATTGAGAAACACGGTCGCTGCAGCCAAGAAAAAGGAAACAAATTCAGGGGGCAGAAGAACATTTCAGTCAGTAGGAATAGAGGTAGATATGTGGGAATAAAAACAGACCAAAGGGAGACAACAAGATGCAGGAGGGTGTCTGCAAGATGAAGGAAAACGGGAGGGACAAAGTAAGGGAGGAAGCAAGAGAGACGCAGTAAAGGAGGGATGAAAACAGATCAGCCGAACAGCAGGGGTATGGAAATGGAGACGTGACAGAGAGTCAGAGACAGAAATACAGAGATAGACGGGAAGGTGTGATCAAAATGAAAAGTACTGAGGAAGATGGAGGGAGGAAGGAACTGTAGCTTGAGGGAGTTGGCACATGGAAAGGAGGTGCTTCATCTCTCCCTCTCTGTTTAATCTGCTAATGCACTCCCTGGATCCTGCTAAGGTGGGGGGGGGGAGGTGGAAGAGAAGGATGGTTTGCTAATGAGAGCTAGACATCAGCCCTCATAAAGGAAGGAGAGGAACGAAGGATGGCCGATGGGTGGGTGGATAGATGAGTGAACAAATGACATGGAGGGTTAATGGGTGGAGGGGTGGATGGGTGGAGCCGGGTCAGCCCTTCCTACAAACAAGGTATAAGGAGGATTGTTTGGAAAGGCTTGGCGGCTAGATGGATTTAATGCTGCTACGTGCAGCGTTTTAACATCAATAAATCATTAGCACATACATTTGGAGACATTAGTGTAATTGCTATGAATAAACAAGGTCATTTATTGCAACATACTCTCCACTTTTTATACTGTGTTGCATTTCGGTGTTTTACTATTCAGCTGCATAATTTTAAACTCTTGGTAGGTTTTTCTCCAAAATATAAGTTATATTCAGTTGTTGAGGTTCTTGCTCTTGACACAAAACATGCAGAAAGACATTTATAAATGTAGGAATCATGGAATTAATGTGAATTTCTGAAATTCTGAATAAAAACACTACATACAGTAGCACCTTTTTTTTTTTTTTTTTTTTTAAAAGAAGATTTCTATGGCAAGATGGAAGAGTTTGTAGGGAGATGGACAGATCAATGGGGTTAGGACAGGCTGAATAACGTAGCTGAATGTGCGAGCAGAAGGGTGGATGGACAGCTGATGGATGGACGGAGAGAATTAGTCGGTCATAAATAGCTGACCGACAGACTGACCGCAGCAGGCGCTTCCTAGAACAGATCAATGCTAACCTGCCTGGAGCACTGGATGCTGTACACGCTGTGTATGTGTGTGATGTCATGTTAAAGTGGGCGTACATGGCGGCCTGCAGGCGACCGCTTCTGCTTTTAAGATAAAATCACACTCATCCTGTCTGTCTTTTGTGTCTCTCATTTTTTCAGTCCTCTTTCTGTCTGTCCATCACTCTTTGTTTCTTCTTCTTCTTCTTCTTCTTCTTCTTCTTCTCCGTCAAACATGCTCTCCATGTCTCGCTGCTTCTCTTATTCTTGATAAACTCTTGAAGTTCTATTATTAGATCTGAGAGAATGATCGTGTTGGGAAATTGCTAATGCTGACCTAGTTTTAACACATCCTTATAAACTGAGTACACACACACACACACACACCTTCTCTGCCACACCTACAATCACACACACAAATGGAGACATGTATTGTTCACAATGTAAAACCTGTTCCTCCTTATTGCAGATTCACAGAACTGTTATGAAATCATAATTTCCTGTCAGCGTTTATCCTACAGAGATTATACTTTTACTTTTTTGTAACTTGTGCTTTTATTATATCCCTCTCTTCAACAAAAACTGCAATTTTTTGCAAAGCACGGTTATTTTCCTGCATTAAGCAGCGTCATCAGAATATTTTTGGGAAGCAAGATCAGCGATCTTCAAACTTATTTCTCATTCAAGGAATTTTCATCGATGCAGTGTTTGGCCTCCTGCTATGAAAAACTTGAATTTTTAACAAAAACCAAGGCTGAATTGATAATAAAAGTGTTTTCACTTGCATTCATTAGGAAAAAATTGCAAGCCCCTGAGTGACTGACCTGTGAAACGCTTCAGGGACATTTGACAGAGAAACGTCTTTTATCTGATTAAGAAGAATAATTGACTATTTTCCAAACTTGCAAGGTAAATCATCAATTTTTTATTCCTAAATTCATGATAGAAAACTGCAGAATTGTAAAAGCCTGTGAGTCTAACCCTAGCAGTCACATTTTTCTTTAATGAATATATTTGAAACCATATTTTCAGTTTATTTCAAATCCCTCGACATATCCTGATTCACCCAAATCACCAGAAAATACAAATTACAAAAAAAGAAACCCCACATGTAACATCTTCTTGCCATCTCGGTTCAACCGAGCTGAATGGAGCTTTTGTTTTTTGTGTTCAAAGCAGTGAAAAATCCCAAAGTTTTCATTGGAACCAAAGAAATAGTCCCAGTGGGAATTGAACCAGGTGTCAGGTAATGATGTAAGGCAAACTGCAAACCTTCACCAAAATAATAGTGCTAGCAATGTGCTGATGACATATCGGTAACATCCGTGATGTCACTTGAGTCGGCGTCGGTCGGGGCTGAAACTGAAAACGTCTGTTGGTGTGGAGTTAGAAAGACGTGAGCTGACCAGACCTCTGCAGCCCGCTGATCCTCTCTGCTCCAGGCTACAGGCTACGTTAGCCGCTAGCTAGCATAACACACCCCAATCTCCGACTGCACTGTTGGCAGTTAGAGTTGCATTGTGGGTAATGTAAGCACCAGGTTGTGACAAGGAACAAGAATGTGTGGAATAAAAAAGACGACATCTCTGGTTCTGCTGCATCGATAAAATGAAAGAACGTATAGAGTGCAATACTACATCGATGGAGTCCTCCTGTAATGTTCCTCTGGATGCATTATTCTGTTCAAATATTAATCTTAATTTTGAAATTGTGAGTTTGATGGATTAACATGCGCACGTATGTGTGACGTTCTACCTTAGCATCCTGACGTCACTTTAGCAACACTTCACTTTAAATAGTCCGTACTCAGCCAAACACCTGAAAACACGCTACTGCGAGTAGCTACGTGTGAACATGTTTGTTTGCTGAATGCATCAGATATGCAGGGAGTATGATAATGATGTATAAGTGCTGTATGTGCTCTGTACCTGATGATGGTGCCAAACACGGTTACTAAGTGTGTGACGGCGTTGCAAAGCCTCTGTATGTTGTACGTGTGCAGCTGCCTCCAACTTCCAGCTATAAAATCCATTTCCAGAACTCCGTCCTCCATTAGATCTGGTGAGGCGGGAATGTGGTTGGAGCTTGGTGCATGTGCAGTTTAGACTGTGTGTGTGTGTGTGTGTAGGGTGATGTTGTTTGTGTCCAAAACATGGCAACTGTGGCTTCAGCAGCTTCACTGTGTGGTTTTAAAAAGCAGACTTTCTCCCTCTGTTATTTTCTCCATCTCGGTGCCTGAATCTGTCTGTCATCCCACTCTGTCTCTCTCTCTGGGAGCGCAGTTACACGTAGGAGAGACGGGTTTCTTAAGCAGAATCAATGAAAACTGACGACGCACCTGCACTTCTTACTTTTTTTTACCACTTGATCATTCTGCGCTTGTGTTTTTGTTTGGGGCTTATTGAGATGTTTTATTTCTCTCCCCCTCTTCCTCCCTCTCCTGCTCCTCCTCCTCCTCCTTATGCTGCCATCTGAGTTGCTGAAATATTTAACAAGGCCTGTGCTATTTTGGGAACGCCTGCCATTCCCTCTGTAGCTTAGAGTCGCACTCTAATGGCTCTGGACGTGAGGACTGACTTGGCACACGCAGACGCCGCTGATGCATTTTATTAAAATCCCCAAATTTAAAGTCCAAAAGGTGAAAAGTCGTCTAGTCTTCATGAATCTGCAGAAGCACAGACGTGCATGAGTTTTGGTTAAGTCACTATGTGGTTAGACTTATTAGGTTTTCAGTGCTCATAATGAGAAATGTATTGAGCTCCGGTTTTTAACAAAATGTCTTTATCGTATCTCTCACAATCCACAGATTCTTCACACTGAGGATGTAAACAAGTACAAACATGTTATGAACAGACACGAACAGCGTCTCAAAGTGCTCGCAGGTGGGCCAGACAATGATTATAGACACTTTATCTGCGTTTCCTCCCATTATATACACACCTCCAGACTCACGCAATATGGCCCAGTGCATATGTGACTTGTATTTTCTCTGTTAATAACTTGTTTAGCTTTTATTTAGACTCGGCTCAGACTTTCTTTATCCTTTTTTTGGAGTTGGGTTTGTTTTATTACCTTAATTACAGTAGATGGTTAAACGATTATGTTATGATGTATATTTTGTTGGCAGCTTGTAGATGTGAAGAAAATGAAGCAGTTTAATTCATTTCTAATAAGTTCTGATACCTCTGTGACATAAACACTCCTACTTCACACTATTGTAATGCTGAAGTGATGCTTTTTAAACTTTGGGCACTCACACACATTTAAAGTGCACAAAACTTCTCATTGTTAGCCTGAACGTCTCTTTCACCGGTTAAAGTGACAAACGTCGCTGGCAAACCGGCTCTTTCTAATAAATGTTAAACTAATTCAGAGAGTCACTTGATGACAGGCCAAAACAAAAGTCGCCTGTTGTTTGGTTCGCGTGCTCTGCAGCCGGCGTCCTTTGTGAAGGAAGAAGCTCCACTCTGTAAAACAACCGCGAGCGTTTCTTTACTTCCAATGACTCGAGCAGAGTGAGACGTCTTCACCCCGCGCCTCAGGTCCAGCAGTCACATTCTCCCAGTTTCACTCACATGTCAATAATCTAAGCTTATAAACTTAATTGTTTTGAACCAGAGCCTAATCAGCATTAAGGTAAATGGAAGTATCGGTTCGGACCCCATAATGAAGGACTTGGATCGGGATCTGGGCCAATAAAAACCTCCAGGTCAGGACTTTTCCCCATCAGGTTAACATCTCAATAGAAAGTCTGGCCAATATCTCAATCTTGTCAAATCAGTAATTGATTATCTGGCCTCTGGTGCATCCCATTTTTGATTTCAGCAACAATCTGTAATACATTTTCATTTTGCCGCAGTATATCAGTCATATTTTCCCTTCTGTTTTTGTCCGTAAACTAAAGCTTTGAACAGTGACAATACTTCACTGGATCTCGCTGTCAGGGAAATGAGCCTGGCGCTCTGCAATAAATCAAACAGCGTCTACAAAGAGTACTCAGCAGGTAAAAGTATTTAAAGGACAATAAAATACATTTTTCTGTCAGACAAATTACTTGACTCCTTTCTCTTTCCTCAAACAGGGTGAAATAATTCTGTGAGAAATGTGCAAATATGATCTAATCCTGGGCTGAGAGGAAATATAGAGCAGGATTACAACCGATGAGTCACAGCGCTGACTGAGCAGAGTGACTCATCGGCTCTGCTAACAACACATCCGGCATATTATGTCATAAAAATAAAACAAATGAGAGGGTACTCGGTTTGAAAGTTATTGGCATCAGTATTGTAAATGGCTTAATAAATCCACAGCCTCAATTAAATGTAGACATGCGATAAATGATGTGAAGAGGAATAAGAAGCACTGATGTAAATAAGATTAGAGCTTTATGGGTAAAATATAATCATCAATATTTCAAACATGCACAGAAAGGAAGGGAAGAGTTGTGTTTGATGAATTTACTTCAACAGTGTGAATACAAAATAGTTTTGACTGCAGGAACTCATTCTGTCGCTCCGTTTGATCCTACAATTATTTCACAACCAGTGTCCATTGCTGATATTATTGGATGGCAAAAGTTGAAAGGAAACTTTAAATCAGTGCGTACTTTCCACCGAGGCTGCAAACGTGTAGAAAAGTAGATAAAAAGAAATAACAAATATCTGATTTAAAATACATATAGTGACAGACAATAATGGTAAACAAGTTGTCAATCATGACGTCAGCGTGATAAGAACGACCTAAAGTGACAGAAACCATCTTTGGGAACATTTTATTTGGCATGTCCCATCCGCTAACATGGAGGGGGCGGGGCTTATGAGCTACTATACTGCAGCCAGCCACCAGGGGGCGATCCAGATGTTTTGGCTTCACTTTTGGGGAGCTGTCATGTCTATGTTTGCAACATATTTCATTGAAAAATGCCAATTGGTCATATTTCCAACAGCTCTCTTACAGTGAGATGCACATCTGGCCTCCTCAGGCTTTGGAGGCCAGAGGACCAGTCCAGAATAATTAATCTTATTATTTCCGCTTTACAACACCAGTTTGCTAAAGCCTCCCCTGGTGTTTTGTCTCAGAAGTACGTGATCATAATTTATAGGAGACAGGGATCTACTACTAACGTATTTTCTTCACGTATATGTTTGAATTTGCGTCCAGTGTCACAGTTATGGAGCGCGTGCTAGTTGTAGGGAGGTGGTCGGGGTGGATGGTGGGCCTGTAAAGCGACCCGGGGTTCACATCCTGTTATCCTGCACGTGGTAAAGATAGTTTAACCAGAACCACAATCTGTCCCGGACCTCAAACAAGAGCTGTGGCTGCCTGTAACAAGAAGAAGAAAAAACGAATTAAATACATTGTCAGAGAAATGTTACGATATGCTTCCTCATCATTTTGATAATAAACATAATCCAGGCACTACTATCTTTCACTAGAAACCTATCTGTTGCAAATAAGGAGCATATAAACCTAATTTCCAGGAGACGGGGTTCAGTGGTAACACCCTCTGATACTGAGCCTCCACAGACGACGACAAAAAGCTCACGCATTATTTGAAAATGTACGACTGCAGTGAAGCACGCTGATGGACAGAGCCTTTTAGAGCAACGCATAAAACATGGTCATAAATGACTGGAAACTGGTACTGGCTCAACTCCCACAAGCTACGTCAGGTTGGAGGCGTCCGCAATTAACTAAAATCAAGTTACATAAAATAGTAAAAACTTTACCTATCTGAAGAGGCCAAGCATCAGGTATTTCACGTCCTTTCTGCATTTCATTTGTCATTACTGGCACTTTAAAATCTCTCCCAGCAGGACTGTAAGAAGCGCCTCTCGACACGCTGGCTACAACCGTTGCGGTCGACCTCAATGATTCACAAGACCATGAATGATCTGGGCAGTAAATCTCCGCCTGGTGAGCCCAGTCTGGTTCAGTTTCATTTTCTTTTCCTACTCTGTGCTGCTATTTGGTTTTTGTGGTGTTGTTTTTTCCCTTTGGATCTGTCTGAGAGGGAAAAAGAAAAACAAACGTGCACAGAAACGTGCACTGAGGCAGCAGATAGCAGAACATTTTCACATGAGTAGCACCTTTGTGTCTCGCTGACAGACGGCAGCTTTGGTCGTGTCTCTGGATCTCAAATAATTAAAGTTCAGAGCGCGGTGATACTGACTCTTTCACTCTCTGCTTTCTCTTTTTTGTCCTCTCTGACTCTGTTACATTTATCTTATTTCTCATTCTCGCCATCACGATTTGTATTCACCACAAACACCTTATCCTGGCTGGTATTAGGCTCACAGCCCAGCCAGGGAGGCGGGACCCGGGCTGGTTCCATTACTGCTCGCCTCTAATAACACGGATTACGAAAGGCTCATAAATTAGAAAAGCAGATATAGCCCGATGTGGCTCAGCGTGTGTGTTTGTTTGATCTGCAGGTTACGCAGATTTAGATTTGTGTGTGTGACTGAGGGAATGATGTTTATTTTAAAGGAGTCTACCAGCTCGCCGTCTTTGTTTCTGTGCATCAGCGTGTGCACGTGACGCCGTGCAGCAGAAAAGGCCGACGGTGAGACGCCGCCGTCTGTTTACAAACTTATTGACTCGTTCACGATGGATTTCCCATCTCTGTACGGAGCGAGCCCTCAAGGTCGAAGCCCGGACAGAAAGTTGATTTCTACCTGATGGTCTTTGCTGTCTGCGTCTTTGTTTTGGTACTGAGCAGTGCCACTGACAGTTTGTGTCCTGCTGCCTGCAGAGACAAAAACCTGAAGGAAGAATGAGAAGAAAAGAAAAGAAAAGAAAGCAGCGTTTCTGTGACGGTTTCCGTTTCCTGCAGGCTGTTTGCATTTAGGGACTGAGAGTCAGCACATACTCTCTCTCTCTCTCTCTCTCTCTCTCTCTCTCTCTCTCTCTCTCTCTCTCCTGAGTTAGCAGTTATACGCTGCTTTCTCTCTTACTTTCATCTCTTTTTTTCTCCTCGTGTTTGTCTTTCTTGCTTTGTCCTTTCTTTTTTTCCTTCTAAAATTTCTGTCTTTCAGTTTGTTTTTTTTGTCTCCCGGGATTTCTGTGCAGACCAGTCGAGCCTGATGGAGATCTGTCTCAGTAATTCATACATATTCCGCCCTCCACTTACCTCCCTCTCTTGCTTTTTCCCCGCTCTGTCTCTCGTTCTCTCTCAGTGGCCTGAGCAGAAGGCTGCACAAACACACACAAAGCCTTACGACGGAGCGCAGCGATGAGGATTTAGCGAGAATCTGACATTATGTTCATGTCATCAAGTCAATACGTTTCAGAGTAATTTGCCCCTTGGTTGATTTCATTCTCAACTTACAAAATTGCACAACTCTGCAAAATAATGAACCGTAACTAACAGAATTGATGCACGCAGGCAGACGGATCAAGGCTGGAGGTGCTGCTTTACAACAGCAAACAGAGACAAAGTGAGGCGTTAAAGGATTGAATGTTTCACTGGATTCTAAAAACCAGATATTTAACTGTGTCTCTGCTCAGCTGTCAGGACATGTTGGCTCAGGTTGGATTTTCAAAGGTCTGAAGAAAGATTTGTTGGGACCAAAATGCCACTAAACACGGTGAAAAACTAACTACAAAATGGCGTAGACACAAGAAAAGTGAAGTTTCAGAATGGTGATGGTCGACCCTGACCTCAAATCAGCTCAGATTCTGTGACATGAACTGAAATATCAATATCATGAAACAGTTTTGTTCCGGTCCTCCTGGCCGATGTGGAGATCAGCACATGCAGGAAACATTTGGTTTAACTAGTTACTAAAACTGAGGGTTCACTTTCTCTTTCCTACCTGACTTTGAATGTTACATCAAATAATTCAGTTAATACCCCAAAACATGCAGCTGGTTACTATTTCAGGCAGATGTCGCTTGACCATTATTGTGACTTTGAAGACCATCAGACATTTTATGACTAAATTATGCAAAAATACAGAGAAATCCAAGGCTTCACTTACTATTCCTTGGCAGACCACAGAGCCATGACACGAGCACGGCTGAACAACAAAAGACTTAAGACATTTGTCAGCGTGGAAGTACTGAAACCAAACTTAATGAAACATTTGAGCAAAACGTCCATTTTAAGGCAACGCTGGTTATATGTAGAGAACTTTTAGTCTCTTTCAGACTCAATCAGAAGGACATGAACTCTGCCGGGTGGACGGGGCGTTTGGACAAAAGCATGTGAGTAATTCTGAATACTGTCTGTGTCAGTTAATTGGAAGTCTGGGCAAGAAACAAGCGAAACAAGGGAGTGAATGTTGGAAGTAAAGGAACTTAAATTGGCTGCAGACATCACAGCACATCGTGTGTGTGTGTGTGTGTGTGTACAGTGTAACACAGCAGGAACAGTGAGCTCACACATTTCCATACCACTGGACTAAAACAAGGCAGAGCAAATTCCCAGAAGCACTACGCTCTGTGTGTGTGTGAGACACAGAGAGACAGAAATGTGGTGTGTTTATGCAAATATGTGTATATTTTACATTTGAAAGTGTGCATAAGTGTGTACATATGCATGTTTGCCTTTTTTGTGTGTGAGTACAGTGTACGTGTTCATACATATGGGTGTGTGTGTGTGTGTGTGTGTGTGTGTGTGTGTATCGGAGATCTATAACCTGAACTGAGAGCACCTTCCCGTTAAAAAGGATCGATCCAGCCATCCTTCTCTCCGCCCTCCGTCCCATCTCGGTCTCTCTCTCTGGGGTGGTCTCGGGTTCTCTGAATCATTACCGTGTGGAGACAGAAGGATGGAGTGAGGGAGACGAGGATCATATGACCCAGCAGAGGTGACGGAGCGATCGAGGAAGGACACGGAGAAGCGGGAGTCGGCTCGTATAACGGAGCAAAAGGGCGTGAAGAGCTTGAAGGATTACAAAAAAAACAGATGGAGAGAAGAGAGGAGAACGGATGGATGGAGAGAAAAATGAAGAAGAAGGAGAGAAAAAGGCAAAAGTTAGAGAGTTATAGGAAAGAGGAGAGGGAGGATGTAGAGAGTAAAAGAGGAGAGCGGGGAGGTGGATGATGGGAACTGACAGCAGGATGCGGCTGCTGATGGGAGTAATTCAACACTTCAGCTCGATGAGGGGTCACGAGGGACACTGCAGGTTGTCCTTCAGCCAGACTTCAAGGTCAAAACATATGATGGACAATCAAGCCAGCCCTGACCTGAAGTGCTGCGTGCTCACACTTGACCTTTGACCTCATATTAAAGGACGTTCATTCATTTCATAGTTTATGTGAAGCTAATATGAGGCTAACAGAGTAACGGTGTTGTAAAGAACAACACTCCCTCTTTTGTGTTGCTTTCCCTCAGCAGGGAAAAACAAAAAGAGGGAATTCTGTCATAAGAAGGCTTTTTGTTCTCCTTCTCTTGGCTGCAACTAGTGATTATTTTCCATTATTGATTAATCTGCACATCACAGATTCCCAAAACCCATGTTGACTCTTTAAAATGTCTTGACTGAAGAGTTCATAAACCAGAAAATATTCACATTCGACAAGCTGGAAAAGTTTTTAGCTGATGAGAAAAGGAAGGAAAAGAAAGAGAGCAGATCTCATAATGGTCAGTATGAACCGGAGGAATGATTAGAGCATGTAAACAGTTAGCCGTGCACACACACACACACACACACACAGTTAGCCGTGCACACACAGCAGCAGGGTGTGATTTCAGACGGCAACAATGGATGGATTTGCAGTTGCAGTTGTCTAATTGAAGGACACGTTTTAGTGCTCATTAAACTGTATTACTCAACCCAGCCATTAGACTGTCATCAACACTTCACCTCAGTCTGAATTATTAGATGTGACATGTCATTTTCGTGTGTGTGCACTGTAATCTCTGCCGAGGGGAACGGTCGAGCCCGTCCTCTCCCAATCCTCCTCGCTGTCACTCAGCTGTTCAGAGGACGCGGCCACCAGATTACAGAATCGTTCTGCCGCTGTGACAAATACATTTTCAGTTTCTCCACATTAAAGCCACAAAAACACATAAAAATCTCTCATTTCTCAAACTGTTTTCAGGTTGTTTCCCAGAGCTTTCAACATGCACGTTGCGTGTCGGCGTGTAATTATTGACTCCAAGCAAAGAGCAGTTGAAGCTCTTGAGCTAGCAATTACTCTCATTATCATTTTCTACATTAATCAGTTAATCGTTTGTCCGACTGTCTTAAACCAAAACATGTTCATCTTATGATCACATGAGACACAGAAAAGCAGAAGTTAAGAAGCTGGAACTGAAAAATGACTCAAACAATTAAATGACTATCAATACTTGCTTAGTCGCATGACTAATGGATTGATTGATTAATTGTTTCGGTTCTATTGGTTGAAACGTAAAGTATTGTCTGATATAGTTCATTATATATTTATTATATATAATTGTTATCTTAATGAATGTCATGAATGTTATATTTAGTGATATAAATATCAGATGATTATTTTTAGCAGTATTTTGATTTATATCATATGGCCTAGCTCTAATTTTTTATTTACTTATTTCTTCAACTTTTCCATTTTTTGTTGTTGTCATTTTTTGTGTTTACACGACGAGGGAAGCCTTTTAAAGGATTTTTAAGCTGTGATTGTTAAAATCTAGCAGAAATGTCTGTTTGCACGGCGGCTTGACAGAAGTCGTGAGTGAATTTATGCTTTCCACATCCACGTGACGTGTCCACGCCTTCAAGTGCAATACGAAATGGAGACTGGAACTTCTGTTAGAATAGTTTCTGACTTTATGTTGAGTTGTTCGTAGTGATGAATGCCTTCACCTGCCAGAAGAGGAGTCCCTGAAGGTGTCTCTGATGCTCTCAGGTGCTCAGATTTGAAGGTGGAAATGGAAAAGAGAGAACCAGCAGAGTGTCACTGAACTCTCCTTGACACCCAAACTAAATGCTGGTGAAAATTCATGCACGTCTTTGAGAATCTGTCTCCAGATCTCGCTCCCAAAACCACCGGCCTCGAGCGAGACAGAGCTTCATTTCATGCCCTGATGATAAGTTTTCATCTGAGCAGATAACAAGCGTAGCATGTATAAATAGAGCGATCCTGTGATCTTGTTGGTGTTGTTGTTGTGTAGCTACAAGCTGACCGGTCATGTGCTTCGGGAAGAAAACCACCGCATTCCTCTTTGATTAAATCTGAAGACATGGGAACTCAAACTGAAACATAAAGAGAGGAAACGGGAGTGAGAAGTAGGAACTTTACAGACTGAAAACACTGCTGCACAAGTCTGCTAATAAGAGGAAGTAAAATAAATATAATAAGAGAAGAGTGAGTAAGAAACAGTCAGAGAGAAAAAAGAAGCGACTGAAGGAGGCGGATGGACGAGCAGGGAGGGGCGACAGAAAGAGAGGGGGAGAAGATGGGATGTGTGACGCTAGCATGTAAAAATAAAACGTCTCCAGTCAGTTGGTTGACGTGTCCACTAAAAGCTTCCACAGCTGAAGCACGAAGCTCTCCGTGCAGATGAAATGAGAGAGGAAGGTGACCCAGTGATTCATTTACAGTGTATTAATGAGAGGTGAAGAAGTAAACATAAATACTTGATTATAACCACAGTGAGGCAAACGGCTGCACTGATAAAAATCAGCCGCCACCATAAACATCTTAAATGTGTTACTCAGGGGAAGCATAACAGCGTAACACGGCTGTGTCAAATACATTATTCCTGGCATGTTCTGAAAACACAGACTCTGTGTTATCACTGTGTAAAGTTTGATATGGACCGTTTGAGTAGAAGATTCCTTATTAACACATCCAGCAGACACAAAGCAACATTAGCATTCATTGTCATCTCTCAGCTGATAAATAAAAGGTCAATATTGTGTTCACCAGCTCCAGAGAGGAAAATGTGTCTGTTGTTGGTGACCAGCTGCTCCCCAAGCTAGCTAGTTGTGTAGCTGGTGTCAAGTTTCCTTCCAAATGTAGCACAGATTTTACCCTAAATAAGCAGAAAGTTGCAAAAGATAATGCAATGTGATGCACACAACGTCTCCATCCACTGTTGTTGTGTGAATATTAGGAGTTGGGTGCATCAAGGTGGAGCTAATCCTCCAGTCTGGTGCCATCAAAATATTTGCGGAGGAAAAGAGCTCCAGTCAAACATGATGGAGATACGAGCTTTCTGTTAGTTTCATGTGCTGATGTGAGGAAGGTTACAGCCTCCTCATCGCTCCACACACATCTGACGATTTCTGCCACATGCTTCATGCACGTCATTTATTTATTCACCAAGTCTGTGTCCACTGCACTTTTTTTTTTTTTTGTTTGTTTCTTGAGATAATGCAGAACGAAACTGCAGACCGCCGAGCACACGGGGAAATCCACTCTGGGAACAGGAGTGAGTCAGCAGGGATGAAAAATAAAGATGAGAAGAAGAAATGAAGCAAAATAAAGAATGATACCCAAAAAAAAGCCCCAGAATTGAATTTTTTAGCTTCTCCACCTCAGCCAAGCGTAGAAACCTTTTTTTTTCTTCGACAAATCAATATATTTCAAATTTTCTTTGCATTTCTGGCGTTTCTACTCAAATTGAAAACGAGCATAAAACAGGTGGATGTAAAAGCGCTTTTTGTATTTTTGTCCGTCTGGTGTGCAGCGGTGACACTGAACCAAACCGTAAATTAGCTTAAAAAGAGTCTTGAAAGCTGCGACATGTTGATGAGTCGAGGTTTAAGTGCGCTTTCTTTTGGTGTTTTAATGCAGCGAATGAGCTGCACTTTAGACAGCGAACCCGATGAAACATTGTGCCTTTTGAAGGAAGAGTTGGATGATGCAGGTCGGGGGGGAAACAAGCTGAGTAAAACAGCTTTCATGTTACAACCAATTCAAGTTCTATCCAACATCTACAAGCAATAGATACTGCATTAGGAGGCGCTGAAAATCAACAATATGAGAAGTATTTTTTCTTACTTTGTGATGCTATTATGATGTGAACGCTCCTGATTACCTTAATCTGGGAATCCACTGTAATCAGTTTATCTATATGCACGCAAACGCACAGGAGAACAAAGCAAAGCGGAGGAGATAAGACGGCAAATTGGATGAAGGATGGGGATGATACAGTAGAGAAGAAGCCGAGAGGTAAAGAGAGGAACGGGGAAATGAAAGGAGTTAGGGATGGTGAGGGTTTTTGTTTGTCTTCACTGAGTATGAGTTAGAGACTCGGGTCAGGAAGAGAGACGGCGAGACAAAGAGGCAGGATGAGACAAAGAGAAGATGGAGAATATTGATCTGAGCAGAGACAATCTGCTGCTTCCTTCTGGTGGGTGAAGCACACTGCTGACCTTGGACTAACATCATTAAGTTTGATGAGAAACGAGCTGGAAACAAACAGAAAACGGCCGAGACAATGATCCGTTATTAGCGAGGCAGAAGTGGAGTGAATAATTAGGGAGATTTTGTTGTGATGGCAAGCGAGACGTCGCGCAGAATAACGCACTGCTGCCGGCGTGTCCGATCATTACGACTGGCTTTGAAAAGTCAAGTGTGAGCTGGATGAAATCGATGGTTTGAGTTCCACAGAAACGGGAACGAGGTCAAAATAAATGTTAAAAAAGCACTTTGAGGTTGTCTGATTTCTCCATCGTTGAGCATCTCCACCAACCACCATCTCTTACAAAGTATGTAACAGATGTTTATTTATAGCAGATGATGTTGCAGTAAAATGAGTGAGGAGAGTGTGTGTGTGTGTGTGTGTGTGACACACTTGTCACATTAAACAACACTATACTTGTGGGGCATTGTCTCAATGCATTCTCCAGTGCCTAATAATAAACTTAACCCTCATCCTTAAAATCAGGTTTGAACCTTTAACCCTGAAGTTCTGTTTTAAAGCTCAGTTAAACTTACTTCACTTTGTTTCATCAGCTTGAGCTGAACTGACGGCATCCAGCTTTAAAACCCGGTTAAATACACTGGATTTTCTAGATCTGTGATTGGTGTTAACAGTATCACAAATAGGTCTATTTTTGCTCAGTTTGCTCATGACCCCAAATATAATTAACACAGAATAACATACTGTGCATTTCTGTCTGTAAATGAGTTTTGAACATAGCTCACAAACATGAAAAATGTCCTTTATTGGTATCATATAACAGTGCTTCATGGCACATTCAACAGATGTGCAAAGTTTGTTACAACTTCAATACTTTTCTACATATTGGGTTTTAGAAAAGAAAAACACATATTTAGTTGATTTTGCTGCTGTTACTGTTGTTTTTACACTTACAGCGTTAAATAATGAGGAAGTGAAGCCGATGTCAACAAAACAGAAGCGTTAATAAGCACTTTGAAAAAGTGAAGAAAGGCCAAAACATCCTCACTCTCTGCAGCTAGAATGTGTCCTCACAAAGATGGCAGTACAAGAGCGCGCACACACACACACACACACACACACACACACACACACACACACACATACNGTGCTTAAATGTGATCAGATTAAAGTACACACACACACACACACACACACACACACAGCTTACCAGGGAGGCAAACTCTATAAACTGTACCAGACCAGCTGTCTCGAACACGCGCACACACACATTCAAATTCATCATTGATTCTCTCAGCACTTATCGATTCTGATAGGGCTGACTGTGTGTGTGGTACTCTACTCTGTGTGTGTGTGTGTGTGTGTGTGTGTGTGTGTGTGTGTGTGTACTTTAATCTGATCACATTTAAGCACCTCATGTATTTAAGCATTGCATCTGTAATGTGCGTCTTCTCTCAGCTGATTGGTTTTTAACGTTTCTGCTGTCGTCGGTCGATATCACTAACTAACCAGCTCTGCAGTCAGCTGACTGCAGAGTGTGTGCGTGTGCGTGTGCATTGACTACACTGACGAGCTGAAGCTGAAGCACGCCCTTCTCCCCCCTCCTGTGTGTCAGACCCTGCTGTTAGCTGCAGGAGTAGCCATGGCATGTACTGCTGGAGGCTGAAGCTGCGGAGCGTTTTATGCTAGCAGAGCTGTAATTGGATAGTTTCATGTCAAACTGAGGCTGGACACACTAGACATCTGTTCTCACAAAATCCCCACTAAAACTATCCAGCAAACTTTTTGACACTGAAGAGACGTTGATACATCGAATGTTGACAACCGAAAGTTAAATCCGTAGCTGTCGGGTGTCGCCTTCATCATGAAGCACGGGGACCGACTCAAGCTGGAAAAACACGTAATGAAGAAGGAGGTTTGAAATTGACTTAGTGAGTTTAAAAACTCAAACCCTTTCAGGGAGAACCCTCGTTTTCAACGGCGCCGAGGAACATACAATAAATGCTGACACGACTAAATTCAAATAACAATAAAGAAAGAATACATGTATGTATCAGTTAAAACAAATGTAAAAAGCAATGCCAGTTACGATGAATAAGAGGGCAATTAAACCTTGGAAGTGTCTCAGCTCTTTGTAACGAGGTCAACTTAAAGTTTTGTGGAAGCGTGTTGCAGGTATGTGGGGGGGGCAGTCTTCCTAACTCTGCACTGTGGCTAAAGACATAAGAACAAATGATCCCTCCTCACTGAAAGACGCGACTTTAACACCAGTGACTCGTGACTTCACTTTGACTTGAGCCCTTTGACTGTAAAATACTTGATTAGTTATTTAAGTACAACAAGACGGGACAGAAACACACACTGTTCATTCTGTTCTGCTTTATGCTATCAAAGTGCAACGTCGGCACTACTTTTTCATAATTAAGTTCAGTTGCACTCGTTTTAACAAATAAATGCACATTTTAAAAAGCATTCATGAAATGTTTAAATGTAATATATTATTACTCTGTTGTTAAAATGGCGTTACATTTGGTGAAGTGCACATAGTGACTCGTTTAGGACTCGAAACTTGTCAGTCTTGACTTGGGACTTGGTCCCACCTCCGGTAGGCAAAGGTGTGTCCCAAAACTCTCTCCAGTGATGAATCTTAAGGCTGAGTGATGCATCTAAAGGTCTGAGAGTGGAACTGAAGGCTGCTTCAGTCCAGACACTTGAGAACTAGACTGTTAGTTGTGTCAAAGTGTGATTGCAACCAAGTTTTTGTACGGCTGACTAACACCGCTAAAGTCCTCAGCTTTTGTAGCATTTTTTTGGAAAAGTTAATCACTTTTCATGAAATATGTTTGTTGGTTTGTCTGCTTCTGTAAATATCTTTCTGAGATTGTTCTCTGAATCAGCTTTAATATTAATGTCTACTTTGTAAAGTTTGTGTTTCCACTTGTTTCCTGCGAGCTGGCGTGTTTTTCACCCGGATGTTTACTGGAAAGTATCGTCTGCATTTAGAAAACTACTGACCGGAAAAGTGCAGCTGAAATGTTCCTGACGTTTGTGCCCAGGCGGATATCGAGGATGAAGCAGACATTTGTAGAAGCTCTGGCTGAATTCAGGCCTTCTGCTCTGACTTGGTATCCTAGTTTAGAAGTCTAGAAGTGGCCTCACTTACTTATTAAGTGCTCTTTAACAACGTGCCTCATTACTTTGACTGTGAGGAGTATTTAACGACAGTAAAATCTACCTGTTCAGTCTACTGTGAGTCCTCGTCAGCCCGTCCCTGTAAATGATCAGCAAACTATTCGTGTATATTAATCTTATCAGACACGGCTGAGAACTCATTTAGCACTGACTCGTATTAAACTGACACCTTATTATTTCTCTCATTATGCAGCAGTAGCATTGTTAATCTGTTTGCTGCGAGCCCAATATGTTTTCTGAGTCAGCTCTTGCGGGTGTTATTGGTGTCAGCACAAGTCTTCCTTTTATTTAAGCTGATTACTGAGCTTGTTCCTGTTTTTCTGCTTCATTAACCTTGAAAGTGCCATGTTAAATATAGTTTATTTTTTCCTGAGAAAGACGAGGGAGTTGAAACATTGGCCAAATTTGGCTTCACTGAAATTAGCTTTGAAGGCATTGGTATCATTTTGTTTAGTGTTGACCTTAAATATGAAATAATGATTTAGTTTCTGTGATATGGAAGTGAGATCATTCACTTTCTAATTTATAGCCGTTTATAATGCACAGATGATTCAAACTATGAAGAGTGTTGGTTTCTTAGATTTTTCATATTTCCGAATATCATCCTGATGTTCTGTAACTTTTCCGTGACCTTGTGAAACTCAGTCGATGCACTTCTGAGACCTAGAATGTATTTATTCATTTATTTTTCCTGGTTTGAGGATGTTTTTCAGCTCGGCAAGGTTTTTCAGGGGTAAACAGACTGGAACTGGGACTGCCACTTAAAGCTGGCAACAGGATTTTACAAAACAGCAGCTGTAAAATACATTCTCTAAAATACACTCAGCGAACCTGTTTGCAGAAGCTGAATAATATCGGCATATCCAACATGTCTTAATGGGAAAATAGTACATTCGGAATAATAAGGCCCAATTTGGAATATCTAAACGGGATATGCTAAACAGCAAACGGCATGACCCAGATCAAATACAGAATATTATCATATTCGGAATAATGGTGGAAAATTAGTGAGCATGTAAATGCAGTTGGTGAGATCTGAGGACATTTACAGACTTGGCGTACTGAGTAACCACACAAACGGCAAACGGTGCAAGAAACCGTGAGCGCAGCTACAACCAACAATCAGGCCACAAAAGGTTTTACAAAAGCTGGTACAAGAAACATCAGATAATCTGGAAAATGTCCACAGGGAATGAAAGAACCCAGCTAAAGAGCTGTTAGCAAATCATTATATTTAAAAGGTGCACAGTGCCACGATTAGTGCGAACATATGGGATCTCTGAGGGTAGGAAAGTAATGGATGGTGCTCTGTAGTTACAGGTCTGAACGTGACTTGTTTTGTTTCCAGCAAAACACAACCTCTTCTTCTACTGTTTACCGGCGGATTACAGCCATGCGTAAAGCGTAGCCTGCACCGCCACCTTCTGACCAAACTACGCTTTGCAACGAGCCGAGTTTATTCGCTCCAAACCAGCTGATGGAAATGAACCTAATGTTTTTGCAACATTTCAAAAGTTTGCTCAAAATTTGCTGGACAATTGAATCTCTGTCTCTCTCTCTCTGTCTCTCTCTCTCTGTCTGTCTCTGTCTGTCTGTCTCTCTCTGTCTGTCTCTCTCTCTCTCCTGTCGTTTGCTCTCATATTACAGTAAAGTGAACATTGAGCTTTCCAGAGCTCGCTACCTAATTAGACTCTCTCCATTCTCCTCTAATGGTGCCCTGCTCTTTGACACTGAATTGTAGAAGTGCATTACCAGCAGCTCTGTGTGTGTGTGGTAAGGGTCAGGATCCAGACAGTGTGTGTGATGTTGGTCAGAGAGACAGACAGAAGGCCTGCAGTCCCCCAAGAACTCATTATAGCTCTGAGAGGAGACACACACACACACACACACACGCTACACAGGTTTGTGCATGCCGAGGCACTCGCACACATGCACGCTCATCTACGCACAACA
>LKNJ01005655.1:0-22011 GCA_002120245.1 Maccullochella peelii
AATGGTATTAATGTTAATACAAATAATACTAATAGCAATATGGTAGTACTACTAATAATAAGTATGAGTATGCCTCCAGCACCTCAGAAGTTCACTAATTAATTAATGTTATATCTTGTTTGTTTCACCCCCCTTAAGCTTAGCTGTAAGGTTGTTTAAATTATAATATTAAACTCTGACATTATCTTATATATTGTGTATCATGTTGCCTCAGCTCTTTATTGAAGTTATATGATGTTTACACTGAGTGAAATATTAACAAACCCAAGACTCCATGTTTTTATGGCTACAGCAGTCCATTAAATGAAATGCAACGTGCATCATTTTAGACTCATCTCCCAAAAGTACAGCCTGGCATGTTTGGTACTTTTTGCAAACTTTGGGATTTCCACTACAATTTGAAATAAAGTTTTGTGGTTTTGATCAAAGTCTGGGTTCACAGCGTGAGTTTGCACTGACCCATCCACTGGTGGTTTATGAAGTTTACTTATTTATTTCACCGCCTCAATAAACTTCATTTATAGAGTAAACTGATCACTGCATTTCAAATGTGAAGACGACTCATTTATGTAAAGAACTATACTATACTGTATTACATTATCAGACTGTCCACATTACAGACATTTAAAGAATCTTAGTATGTGGAGTTACAACTGTAATATCTTTTGATAAATAAATCATTATCCGTGTATGGTGGACCATACAGCCAGGTACACTTGCCAGTCACGGCTTGTCAGGTCGCACCTGTCTTGGTTGACAATGCCAGTAAAGTCGGTTCAACACTGAGCCAGTCCGCTGGAAGTGATGCGTTTCACACCTTGGTTGTGATTGTGTCTCAGACTCAAATCCAGCACTAGCTTGTAAATCTTTTAGGTTTTGTGAAGGCTTATTCAAATAAACAGCGGGGTTCCTGACAACCCTCCACAACAACTCTGCTGTCTTTTCTGTCGAGTGCTCCACGCTGCAGAAGGTGATAACATTTAAAGTTACAGATTTCAGATTAAAGAGAATCTAAATGCAGTTTGTACGACGGATTTGTAGCACAAATAAACTTTTACTTTTTCCTTTCAAAAGCATAAAGGTTGGATTGCCAAATAAGAAGAACTGCCATCAAGGAGAGACAGGCAAACAGGAAACAAAAATGTACTATTGAAACTAACTTACATCAACCTTGCACAACAAAACATCAACATCAAATTGTAACTTCGAACTGTAATGCCATAATCCCAATACTCTAAGACCCAGGGGTGATAATATATGCAACGAGTGGTGAGAAGAGAAACATGGGAGTGAGAGCTGAGGTAAGAGGTAGCAGAGATATGACAGAAAAGAAAGCAGAGATGGAAGACATGGCAGAGGAGGTGATGTGGTTCACTGGGGACAAGGGGACACAAGGAAGTTCTTACTGGAAGTGTTGACTCTGAAACCTGACTGGACTGGAAATGTCACTGTGTCGCTGGGGAGACAGGAAGTGTGACCGAGTGGCCAGTGATTGCAAAGTGTATCATGACCTGCAGTTCATTTATTGGACCCTATACTGTACACAGCCTTTGACTCCCCTTGCTTGGGTTTTTTTTCTTTTCAAGACACAATCATTGGCTTTGTTGCGAGATATTTCATACTTTATAAAGTAATTTAACAATCAGTGCCGCGTAGATGCTATCACAGCAAAACTGAAAATTCAATCGAGGCAGTGAAGTATGTCGTGTGTTTCTGCTTCCATTTTGTTTTCATTTTACTGTCTTAAGGAAAATCTATTTCAGGGTTAATTGAACAAAAAACGACAGAACATTGATCGATGCAAACAAAGACGATACTGTTCAGCAACTCAGTAACAAGTCAGATATGTTATATTTCACGTCGTGCGCTTTGTTGAGTAAAGAGAAACAAAGAAATCTCATACATTTACTATTTATTTATTTAGCAACAGACTCAATAATGAAATGGTGTAATGGAGTCTTTTCTCAGTTTCTTACATTCGTTCTCCCTCTCCCTTCCCTAGATGACAAGAAACCGTGTCACTTGCCCGAAGCTGCTGGTCCCTGTCGAGGGCTGGTGATGCGCTACTTCTTTGACAGCAACAGTCAGCAGTGCAAGCATTTCTTTTACGGCGGTTGCTTTGGGAATGCCAACAATTTCAAGAGCATGGAGGATTGCAAGGCGAAATGTCAGAACCCAGGTAAGCCAGGTTGAACTTTTGATCTTTTACAGTAAAGACTGGCAAACACCCGAGCTGTCCAGGCAGACAGTAGCATTGTTCTATTCAGAACCACAAATTAAGTCTGGATGGCTGTGAATGCTCCAAAGGTGTCGTCATTTGGTAGAAAATGGACTGTATCTGTAAAAAAAATGTATCTTATAAGAGCTTATGTCTTATAAGAGCTAACACATCTACACCTCAGCTGTTCAAGTCAGCTGACGTGTCTGAACCAGGATTTGTAATTGTGGTCTCTGCCATTTTTACCTCTTTAATTTGGCCAAACAGAAATAATTACTTTTCCTGCCTTTACCTCAAAGCAGTATGCCAGGTGTAATTTATATATTTCCGGGGTCATAGACAGCCAAGGCACAGCAGATCACAGTTGCGGCCCAACAAATGAAAACTCATTTCAGACTGGTGGCATAATCAAAATAGTCCTACCTTGGAAAATTAACTTTCTGATGAATTTTAGCTGACCATGAAATCACATTCCACCTTGATTTAGCATTTAAATCGTTTTAAAGTGACCAAAGCACACTCAATTATGCCAGACTTAGGCACGACTCAGAATTAATTTAGATATTGAAGAAAATAACGAGTAAGTCGCTCGACTGTGACCAATTCCGTTGACAGCCAATGTTGTACTGAAAATCAATTGGAAAAGCTTGTGGGATTTTTAAAAAATGTTTTTATGGATAACAATGGATAGATAGATGACTCTGTCTGGTTTAATTAGTAGATTATATCTGTTTTCAGACCAATACCCCTTCTAGTCTGATACTAATGAAATTAAGCTTACTTAAATTATGATTGATTACTGGGATTTAATGAGATCTGTTCTAAATATAGGCCTGGTTCACATGGAGACACACCTTCTCAGATGTAACTTCTTTTTGTTTTTGTTTTTTTATTGTCAATATAGTAAAACTCACTAAGGCACCAGAAGTCCACACACAGTCTGCAAGAAAACCCATTGTTGTGCAGCCAACCGGTAAGACTGAATGTACACCACACTCTTCTTCAAGTATAATATGTTAATGTTCTGTTGCTTGTCATTCTTTAAATAAAGTAATTATTCCAATAATTACCCATTACATCAGAAGTTTGTGTGTTCAAGTAAATCACTCAATAAAATACGTTTTCAGTTTTGCAATCGTGTGTAATTCAGGTTTGAATTTTGTGCCTACGTGTAGAATGTGCAGTCAATCAGTTTACGGTTCAACATTTTGGAGAATACACTTTTTAACTTTTTTTCTGAGAGGGAGATGAGAAGACACCACTCTCATGTCTGTGTTAAGTATGGAGCTAGAGCCAGGAGGCAACTAGCCTAGCTTAGCATAAAGACTTGCATGGGGTAAACAGATAGCCCGGCTATGTCCAAAGTTCGAAAAACTGAAAAAAAGTGTTGTCGACACAGTGAGATTACCAGGAAACCCAGTGGAGACGATGCACAGAAGTACTGGGAAGATGGATAAAACAAATGAGATACATCGTGTTGATTAGTGAGGATGCTGGTAGGCCGATTTTTGAACTTCAGAGAGAACCAAGCTAGCTGTTTTACCCTGCTTCCAGTCTTTAAACTAACCTAAGGTAATCACCACCCAGTTCCAGTTCTGTACTTAACGCACAGACATGATAGTGGTGTCGATTTTCTCATTTGAAGAAAATCTGGGAAAGAAAACAATTAAGCATATTTCCCAAAATGTTGAACTATTCCTTAAAAGGACTTTGTTTGTTTCTCAGGGGAATTGACCGTAAGTGAGCCTCAGGTGCAAAGGAAGGACACTAATAAAGAGCTAAAAGGTAAGAAAGTATGACTGTGAAGGTGTGTTCAGACAGAACAATTTTAGATGCGGCGCGATTGCATATACTATTAATGGAAAGACACAAGTGGGCGAGAATAAACACAAATTTCAGAACTCCAGAGAGGGACTGGAGAACAGATAACAGAAAGAACTGGTGAGTTCTGAGATCAGTCAGAGGCTGCGCTGCCACACCGATCACACACACAGTCGGTGTGTACGTTACTAGCTAGCTTACAGCTAACGTCTGTGCAGTTGGTATATTGGCTGGACAATTAAACATTAAAAATTGTTCTGCATTTTGATGCAAGGCAAAAATTTACTTTGCTTTGTGTCTGTACACACCTTAAGAAGGAACTTGTAACTGTGTTTTTACAGTTTTTAGTTCAGTAACCTTGATCAGGAAAAATCAAGGAAAAGGAATAAGGAACAAGGAAAATAAATAAAGATGAGATCAAGATTTTTACATTCTACATAAATGCAGACAGCAAGGCACAAAGCCAGCAGAAGTACATGAAGTGTAAATTCACAACAGAAATCACAGAGCACCAGACATTTGTGATAGATTAACTGTTGTAAGGCATAATTAAATCAATCATAGTAGCAACCAGTCCTTGCTGAATTCTGAATTATGCTTAAACCTCAACAAATCCAGTTCATTTATTAAACCAGTGTATGCTGCCAATAACTTTACTGTGTTGAAATGAAATAAAATGTCAAGGTGCAGTGATGCATAGATGGCAGACAGCTTGCAAAATTGCTTCTGTTGTGCAAGGCAAAGTGCAGAAACAGAGTGCATCAGTGTCTCTTTCCCACAGCCCATTTGTCACATATTCCCACTAACTAACTTTCCCACCACACATCTTGAGTGTGGTGTCATTCTGCCAAGCACATGTTGCAATGTTAAAACCCAAGACTGACATCTTGTGGCTATACGATGAAGTACACTTTTAGAGTCAGTGGGAGAAGCTGTAATGAAGAGTCTTGTGTCTATATAGTGGAACACAAACTAATACTAAACTATAGCAGCTCTGGATTACAGCTTCTAAAAACATACCTGTGTTGGAACTGGCTTTGCAGGCAGTAGGCCAAAAATACTGTACACAATACTACTACTACTGTTACAACTATTCATTTACATCCAGAACTAATATAGAGTAATGTTACTTTAGAGGGGTTCTCTGTTATGCAGTTTTGTATTTGCTTAGGTGAATTTTAATGGTTTTGCAGTAAAATAAAAACCACAGAGTATACTCTGGACTGAAGCTTTTTGTGGATTTGTGCAGTTTGACTAAATGCAAACACAGTGGTTGTTGGCAATCTTTTTGTTTTTACAAATTCCAGATCCAATATAGACTGAAAGCCCTAAAATAATGACAAGAATTGAGCAAAATATAGTCTTTGTCAAACTTCACCAATGTGATGTTCCATGTCAGCCAAATAATGGGGCCATCTTTTGCAGTTCATCAATGTGTGCATATTTCCCTGTTAGCAAACAGTCCAGTGACTGTTTCTCTCTCTCTCTTTCCACAGTCTCATCGAGCACAAAACTATGTTACCACACCAATTTCTGTTTGAGACATGATACAAAATGTTTGATGTAACATTTTTTAAGAATTAAAATAGCTTAGTTTGTCCTCCGCATATCATGGTGGTGTTATTTTTTGTCTTATTTAATAATTCTTAAACTGAAGGGCAAAGTAGTGATAGCAGACAGATGTGATACCAGAGGAAATCCCCTTAGAGTCATAATGTCTAATGCTTTGTAACTAATGATTAGATCAATAATATAATAACACTTCACTTATATAGCACTTTTCAACCTTAACCTTCAGTATCATGCCCAAGGACACTTCGACATGTGGAGCCGGGGATCAAACTGCCGACCTTGAGATTAATGGGTGACCCGCTCTGCCTCCTGAGCCACAGCTGCCCAAATGAATCCATTTCATCGAATTCTCTAAAGTGTTCCAATTGACCCCAACAAATTAAGTAATAATGAGTTAAATACTGGAACTTTGAAGTCATAGGGTTTACCTGTGAAAATCAACGTCCTTCAGTTGTGGGAAAAGACCACAACTGAAGCTTGATAACAAGCTTTGCTACAAGTCGACTCCAGCTGTCTTCGTCGCCATGAAGAAAGCCGCAGAATAAATCAAAGAGGATAGCTTACACAGCCCAGTGGGAGGCCGCAATAACAACTATTTCCAAATCTATCAATTTTAGTCTGAGAGCATGCAGACAAAATCTCTTCCAAAGGCAGACTGAAGGAGGATATGAGAAGGATATGAACCCATGTGGAGTCAAAAGCTAAAAAGATGTTGATGAAAAGCAAACAGGCATCATTCGTCTTCAGGGGCTTTAGGACCATGGCATCCTCCGCCCCATTTCTGACCCTGTAATCAAATGGATCCAAGTGATCCAAATACATAATGATACATCATTTTAAAGGATGATACCTATCAGTTTGGGTCCCGACTAATTGATAAAGAAACACTGATTGATAATGAAAATAATTGTCAGTTGCAGCCCCAATTTCAATCTTTGGTCATTTCTGTCCCTTTGTGTGATTTACAGAGCCGTGCTACAGTCCTGTGGACAGGGGGACATGTCACGGTGCAGAGAGGAGGTTTGCATACAACCCCAACACCAAGAGATGCCAGATGTTTTACTACAGTGGCTGCGGGGGAAACGAGAACAACTTCACACACCGGAAAGGCTGTATTAACAAGTGCATTGGAAGCAGAAAGGGTATATGATTATTTTAAGAGATCATCCATTTTAGAAATAAAAAAAAACAGTTTGGTATTCATTACTTTGTATTGTTTGATTATAGAAAGTACATGTACAGTCCATAAAGTGTAATCATTCTGTTAACCAAGAGTAAATTGTTTTAACTGTAGGTTTCTCATGGTGAGATATGACGTGTAATTTGTCATCTTTAAGAAAATCATGAAATAAAAATGATCTAATTTTGTTGCTTTGTTCTGTTGCAGCTCATGGGAAGGGGATGATCCGAATAAGGAAGAAAAACATAGACAACATTGTTCGTCAGTCTGATCAGTTTTTTCTGCATTAGATCCTGCACTACTGTGGAGCCGCCTGTATTTATGTCCATAGTTAATATTCAGCTTTACTCATATCTATTGTTTTGTAGTGCTGCAGAAAAATCATGTGTAGTGTACCTGAATTAGCTTTGTAGTGACTGAATGCAGTTCTCATTATTATCCACATTATTTCAATATCACATTGACAAACAACACAGTTGTTTTGTTGATGTCAGATATAGCAGCTCTCTACACTGATGCTCTGTGCATCAGTGCTCTTGTATAAACAATATCTTGTGTCTTTTTAATTTTACAGTTTGTTGGCTCTGTTCGGATCATACTGATTTTACTGTAACTTGTATGGGAAACACCAAAGTTGCAGCAAGATTCTCCTGCATATTTACCATGTATATACAGTAACTACTACAGTACAGTACTGCTCCACTATTGTTAATCAATGTGAACAACAGCATTAGCAGATTGAACTGGAGGACAATCCTCATTTTACGATCAACGACATTATATTCCTCAAGCAAACACATTCATCAAGATGAGCCTGTCCTCACAGGTACTGCTGCTACTGCTACTGCTATATATTCGTCAGATTAAACATGAACACCTTTTTTTTCTTCTTCTTTTTAATCAATAATATGCACTCGTAAATCATTATTGCAGCCCTGCTGGTGTTGTTGGTAAAGAAAAGCAGAAGGGGGCAGTGTTGTGTAAAGTAAGTTGTCAAAGCGGTTGTCAGCGCTGGTCTCTCTTGGCTGCACAGTATTCTGTGTCTCTTTTAACCATGGCTGTGATGAATTAGACTGTAAGAGTTTGTATAATACATTTCAGTAGTCTTCTTCTCTGTCCTCAAGTTTTGTTTTATTTCCCATCAGTCTTTTTGTATGTAACAAGTGCAAAGTGTTTCACAGTAAAAAAGCAATAAGTAAATAAAAGAGATTAACAATAATTTAACAAAAATCTATAAAATTACTGTATGGCCTCAACATCTGTCAACAATTCAAATCCTGAGGAATAATAATTAATTTTTGTTGATCATTAATCTGTTAAAAAATAAAGAATCTACCATTTTATCCCTTTAAAACAATACCTTGAAAGTAATTTTAAAGTCACTAAATGAAACCCAACTGTGTCGAGCAACCTTTGTTGGCCTCCATCCAGGGCCGTAGTTACCACGTGTATTTTTTCACTGAATTTGGGGGGGTTGGGGGGTACAATTAACACTTCCAGTAATTCCAGTATTTTTTGAGACTTTTTGAGTATTGGAATTTGAATTACCTTTGTCCAATAAATAAATGTAAAAAGTAAATGATGACCATTGAATTCCTGACAGCATGGAAAAAGCTTTGCAATAGCATTCAGATCTTTACGTTGGGAAATAAAATTTACACTAACTAAAGCTGCACTAGTCAATATTTCATGTCAACGTCAAATGACTGTGTGTAATGTGAAAGGTGTCACTCATAGCGACAAACTCACAGAGAATTATCACCTGACTGTGCAGTTCCCCTCAGCTCTATTGAGTCGCCTATTTAAGCGTCTTTCAGCTCATTGTTTTGGTTTTACAGCCCCCAGCTTTATTATTTAATTCAGTCTAACTGCTCTAATCCACATGGTTTCCAGCAGCCGCAGGCAGCTGTTTTCAGTAAAGAAGCTCTGATAAACCCCCTGTACACTACCTGCCCGCCACCAAATGGCAGACAGACAAAGTTAGTGACTAGCTGGTGAACACAGAGGAGCATTTAGCAGCTAAAGAGACAGATACTTCCCTCAGGAGTTGGTGGAGACCAAAACAGAGATAAAAGTCACATTCATCAGGTGGACAGAAATATTTCTCCATTTTATGTTCACCAACAACTTTATGAGGTGATAATGACAATGTTGTGTTTTTAGCTTTACTGGAAGCTTTTAGGGCACAACCCCCTCAGTTTGAATTTTAAAAAATCTAATTGTTTAAAGATTTTTAATGTATGTTATCTATTAGCTATTTCTGTTGTATGGGGAGTGTTTCTATAATTGTGGCTATGGCCCTGCCTTCCTAATGGATAAAAGTTGTCAGCTGGGAAACTTACAAAATGATTAAGAACAATGCAGGCCTACCTTCTGAAGTGTCTGTGAGCAAGATACTACATCCCTGCCAGCTGTGCAGACTGCGGTGTGGGGAAGAACAAACTGTACTTACTGTCTGTATCAGAGTGTGGGAGTTTAGTGGCCAACCACCCTGCACTGTGTAGACCTCGCCACAGCTCCCAGGTCCTCAGCTGTGGGCTACAGTGTGGTGATGTAACAGGAAGTGGTGGGTTGCCTTTCAACGTCAACCTGACAGCCGCTTCAGCTGAGCTCATTGAGCGCCGGAGATCCGCTGTGTTTGGTGCTCTGTGCCGAAGCCGAAGACAGAAGACACTTTTGGGATTGCCTTGAGAGTTTCTTCCAGTTCAAACCCCTGCGCCGCTGTTGGATTTTATTCTCTGGTAGGACGCGCTGAAACGCAGTGTGGATTGTGTTATGTTACTTCCATGTTTTCTGGGCAATTTGAGCTGCAGTCATGTCGAGTAGAATTAATGCAGAGTTGACAGTGCGTTTTTGTGCACTGATGTGTGTTTATCGAGGTCATTGCAACTGTATCTGCGTGGATTAATTACAGAGTCGAGGCATGTGCATTAACAGAATATGCTGCGATGTCCTCGTTCCATTATAGGCTGAACGCACGGAACACCAGTATGAGCATCCATACTGGGTCCAGTCCAATCTGCATTGTCCTTCTGCCAAAAGCTGGATGTGAAAAATATGGATGTGATAGAAGAATATAGTGGAACAGCGGTCTTTTGTGGGTTTTGGACACCAGTAGGCCACCCAAGCGCGTCGTGCATGGCATTTTATATCATTAGGCTTTATATCCTATACAGAGTTCTCATGAGATTTTCGCTCTCACCTTTAACCGCTTTATGGAGCTTTTATTTTCGATGTGTTGTCGAGTGATGTATTGAGTTTGCTCAGCTGTAGCCTACAGTTTAGGATATACAGGCTTTATGGTTATGCGTAAAAGCCTTTTTAAAGGGAATAAAACTACGCAGTATTTTCTAAACGCACAGATTAGATGAACATTGTCTATATGAACTCCAAGGATGAATTCTAACATCGGCTTCCATGTATGTCTGACTCAGCTATGGTTGACTACAGCCATGTACAATCTAGCACACTTGACATCCATTCTATAGATTAAATAATCACTATTAAAGTATGTTAAGGGATTAAATACACGCAAATTGGTTCAACTGGAAAGCAACAGTGATTGAGCTCCATTCAGAGCTGAGGCTTTCATGTAAGAGATGGTCGCTGGTTGCTAAATCATCTGCATGGTTACATAAGCAGTAGATTTGGACATGCTGGAAGTTTGTGGGCTGGACGGTGAAAACGAAAAGGATGATGATGGTGAATGGTGGTGATGATAACGTGTAGGAGGAGGATATGATAAGGTGGTCACCACTGGCAGAGTATACTGTGCTGAGGAAAGATGCACTGGAGTCATTATAAGGGAGGTGACAGAGCAGGAGCAACTCCCAAGCCAAAGCAGATTTGTTGCTCATTGCCAAGTTTTTGGACTTTTTCTGTCAAATCTGCTGGAAGCTATGCTGCAGATTTCTCATGGCTTTTGCAATTATGAAGTGGAGTTTCCCCAGCCTAATATGTGTACTATTCAATATGCTTTATTGGCATGAATGTAACAATGACAATATTGCAAACATGTCAGGTAATAATAATAATAATGAATAATGAAAAATAATAAAAATAAAAAAGGTACAATTCATAAAATCAAGAAAATAGCAATCTAGCAACTATCTACATTTTAATTTAGTGCTTTCATACTGATGAATGAATCAAGTTAGCAGGTTGTATGTGCTGTTTTTACATGCTGCTGTGCCTTTAAACCTTGTTCTGATTTGTTTAAGAAATAACCTTAACGTTTTCCTCCACAATATTTGCTCTTGGCAATAAAATAAAGACTATGTATGGTTAGGTTTGGGAAAGTAAAACCACTTGGATTAGGAAAAACTGTGCTCAATAGAAAATAATAACTGTTGGACCCTTAAAACCCATCAAACTGCTTGGTTTCAAAACTTAGGCTTTTCTTGGTAATATGAAATGTTTATGACTAAACAACCACCGAAATTAAAGTTTTGTAAAAAAACAAACATCCATAGGTATTATTTTTAACTTTTAAAGTCCTCCAATCTGCTAATCTGCTTCATCAGGACTGTGTGGTGTGGTTTTATCAGATTTGATTGACAGTAGCCTGGCACCAAAGCAAACCGGCCCACAACTGTCGTCACATTGTGATTGTAATGCTGCTTATTGTTGACTGACGCAAGTACATGGCATCACCTCACACTTCTAGAGTAGACAACAACAGAAACACAAATACAGAAATCTCTCATGTGAAATAACCAAAAACTGTTCTAATTTTGGCAGATTATGAAGAGGTACAATTATCCAGAAATTCACAAGAAAAAATAAACAGATATTAGAAGAAAGTCTAAAAAAGTAAACAGGAGGGGGGGGGGGTGCTTTTCTAATCTGTTGATCATTGCACGACCCCTCAGATTTAGCTTATGAACACTTGTGACCCCAGGTTAGGAAACACTGCTCTACAGCTTTACCTTTCTCTATGCAACATGAATGTCATGCCACTTCACTGACACAAAATGTTGCTAGTGAATAAATGTACATCATTTAATGTAAGTTATTACACTTGATCATAATTAGTAGGTTGTTAAGGGACACAAATCTTCAGAAATACCAGCAATTAAGCCTAGTAAAACTAGCCTAGTGAAACTCTTCGCTGTTCATGCATGTCAGCTATCAGGACATTTTGGACCGTGAACGTGCCAAAGCTTCCAGTTGGCAGCGCTGCCAGATGAGTCTGTGAGGCCTTTTTGCCCTGACATCTTGTCAGTGTCCCGGGCCTACAGTACACTAAATACATGAGCTGATTGTGCAGTGGGGATGTCGTGCAACCCCATGAGATTCAACTCCCAAACTATCATGCTGAGTGTTTACTGCCTGAGTCCAGAAAACTAGCTATTGAATGTGGGCGAGACAAAGGTCTTGGCTGCATAGCTCCCAAAGCCCTTGCAATCTCCATGGTATGGTGGATCTGTTCCTAAAGCAACGGCATTTAGAAGGTTGTGCCAGTGGAATCTCATTCACACTGTAGCTGATAATGTCATACAGTGGCTCTGTGGTGCATTGGGGGTGAATTTAGGATCACTTCTTTGTAGTCAAGCAGCAAAGGGGTGATTTTCTTTCTACCTTCCATTTGGGAGCGCTTGTTTTGATATTACAATGGCTGTGGTGACACTGTACGGTCATTTTGCAGTGATAGCTATTATGTGGGGTTAACTGATGCTATTGTGAGGTACACTGCTGGAAACTCTGATGAGTGCAAAGGCCACCCGATTCACACTACAAGAGTAATGACAATTCTCATGAAACTTGACCCCTCATAAATCATCAGGGCACACTGGGCTCCTGCAGCCTGCGTCTTATTGATTTACCTCCTATGTTCCCGGTCCTGTCGTGGACACTGTAAGAGCTCTCGCATATATTTATTGAGGGATGCGACCGCCAATTTCATATGCTTCCAGCACCTTTTACTGTCCTTCAAACTCATTCAAGTTGAACCTTCATTGTGTTGCAGCTCGGATCAAATCAGCAACCCAAGTGTACATTATATGTCGTTTCCTGTGTGGTTACCCCAGACTGAAGTTATTGTATTACACTAAAGCACAATGATGTTCAATATGCAACAGTCTCACAGCGCTCCCCTGAGGTTCTGGATTCAGTTTCGGGGATGTGAAACCTTTTGAGGTAATTTTTCCGCTCATACATTATGGAGGGTCATTTTTTTTCCCTCTCCAGTTTCATTTCAGCACACAAGGGACCTGATGAGACCTGTCATGGGCTAACGTCTTCAGGAGCAGCATCTGGAGGAGCTTTTGTCTGTGTTCAGTGGTGGGCAGTGTGAGCTGCAGTTCTTCGTGGAGGATAGAGGACAGTGGAAAAGAGGCTAAGCGGTTTCTAAGGGTGTTACATGTTTGTGTGAGCTAAACAAACCGTCAGTGACACAGGCTTCCTGATTTACTGTGTGGGAGCGGGTTTCTGGCATACAGAATAGGGGAAATGGTCCCTGGGAAGCTCTCTGTGTCTGTCTGTCTTCCAAAGGTGAACCTGCTGTACTGTATAGTCATCACATTATTTGCACATGTTGCTCTTTGAATGCTTTCTGCTGGCAAGATATGGAGTATTCAGAAACTAGTGAAGCACCTACTTTTTACATTCAAATGCCAAACCGCTATTGAGAAGCTCCCTTTCCAGCCAGTGTACACTGCTTTGGAGCTCTCTTCCACCCTGCATTTTCTGCTGCTATGAGCACATGTCTGCAGCAGACATTTCTGTCGGGTCTCCAATTAGCTAACTTACTCTACTGTGAAAATGCGACTATTATTATTGTCAAACTCAGGCTGCCGAAAGCCGTGCCTAAAACTATTATTGCAGTTAATTGGTTTCCAAGGTTGATAAAAGTCCCAAATTGCTTTGTTGAGTATTATTGTCCATAGTCTTTATACTGGTCAACTCTTAGTGTGACCTGGATGAATATTCAATTTTGAATGGCTGAAGGGTCTCTCTTGTAATTTTAGTCAACCCAAAAACCTCTAGCAGAAGGTTATTTTTGCAAATTTAGAAGCTATTTGCAACACATAATATCTTGTTTAACTTGTTTTAATAATACTATTGTTGTTGCACTCATTGCAGTAAGAAAAGGACCTTTATTAACTTTTTAAAGTCCAACTGAAGTTCCTTGTTTTATTTCTACTATAGCATGCATATCTGCTCTGTAAATCAAATGTCCTGCGCTCTCCAGAGGAAAAAGTCAGTACAAGACAGAAATGTATATTTTATATTTTGTCATGATGGGCGGATCATGTTTGTGCATAAAAAAAAGAGGGCTCCTGTTCCTCAGTGGGGGTTTTTGTCGGTTAGGATACAGAAATTTTACACAGAAAGGAACAAATCACCCTGCTGAGGAAGCTTAAGCTATTGTGTGAACCTGTCAGTGCACTCAATGCTCTTGACAAGGAAAATCGAGTTGCCTGTGAAAATGTGGCTCCATGTAGTGGAAAGAAATAGCGGAATTAGCCACACTTTCCCACCAGACTGTACTGTACTGTCTGCCTCAGGTTAAGCAGTGACCACATGCCCAGCGGGTTATGCTATTTTAATCACAGCCTAGAAGCCCTATAGCTACATCAAAACATTTATATTAACTCCAAGGAGAATTCCTAGCAGCTATGCAGGTGCAATACATGATGAAGCCTGGTTTATTATTAACCAGTGTATTTTTATCAAGGTATTTGTGCTATTTTTTCCTTTGCGTAGACTAGAGGCCTCTGAAATGGGGTCCTTTTATGGTGAGACCTCTAGTACTCTTTAAAAGTAACTTAAGACAACCATGGTGTTTGTGGTGTTTTTTTGTCATGTTTAAATAATGATGGCATGGTATTGACAAATGTGTTTTCTGATTCAGAGGCGAAATGTAATGTTACCTTTTCAGCAAATAGTGGCACGCCTGTTGTAGAAGATCGATACCACTCTCATGTCTGCACGGCAAATATGTACCTACAGCCAGGTGACAGTTAGCTTAGCATAGCATTAAGACTGGAAACCTCTGGAGGGAAAACCAGCTAGCCTGGCTCTGTCCAAAAGCACAGTAACACAATCCACCTACCAGCACCTCTAAAGCTCACTAATTAACATGTTACGTCTCGTTTATTTAATCCGTACAAAAATCAAAGTTTAAAACATCAGGGTGTGGCTTTACAGAGAGTTATGTGCTGGATAGCAAACTGTCGTTTTTGCACTTTGTGGTTTGATGTTGTATGGATTAAATAAACGAGATATATGACGTGTTAATTAGTGAGCTTTAGAGGTGCCGGTTGATGGATTTTGTTACCTTTGGTCAGAGCCAGGCAGTGGTGAAAGAAGTGCTCAGATCCTTTACTTGTGTACAAATTCCACAATGTAATGTAAGAATACTCCATTACAAGTAAAATCCCACTTAAGTACAAAAGTATTATCAGCAAAATGTACTTAATGTGTCAAAAGTAAAAGTACGTATTTTGCTGAAAATTGGCCCCTGGGACTTAAATTACTGATTTACTGTTGTCCAAGTGGAGCTAGGTTTCACTACTTGCAGTAGCTGTACTATATACAGTTCGGTAGTTTAGTCCAGTGGTTCCCAACCAGGGGCACAGGATCACAAAATAAAGATAAAGAAAAAAATAAAGTTTTTCCTCTTTGGGCCTCAAAATGTTATTTTAACAAAACCATCTGAGAAGTTTAAAGGGGAAATCTCTTTTTGGTGGAACTCCTAACAAATCATAAATGTACTTAGTAACATTCCACCACTAGAGCCAGGCTAGCTGTTTCCTCCTGTTTCCAGTCTTTAAGCTAAGCTAAGCTAGCCGGCTGTTGGCTCCAGCTACATTTTTACTACAGAGTGATGGGCGCATGGATTGCAGCCGCTGATAGCACCATGAACTGTGCATCACTTACAACCGCTATCTGCCCCGTCTCAAGGTCCGATTCACAAAAGATATTGCACTAATGATATCACAGCGCAAACACGCTCATAAAGTTTTGCAGCTGAGTGCAATTTGCCTTTGTTTTGCATCTGATTACAATTATTCATGTGGCATAGTAGGCTATAAATGGAGGCTTTGCGCCAAGAACACAGTAGGCAGGACACTGGCAGAGAGGAGGAAAATGATATTTTCACTCTTTGTGTGGCTGTTAATGCTGGTGTTTGTAAACTGTCCTTTTTTTTTGCAATGAGGCTCTTTTGCATAGAAAGGGGCCAGTTTTGGCCAAAAGATAATGTTTGAAGTTATTTGGTTGGAGAGAATGGGGGAAAAAACACAAGGAGTGAGCCCATAATTTAGCTTTACATGGGCTCCTTTTGAATAGCCTTTTGGATGAACAATCATGATGCAACAGTACTTGCAGCAGGTGTTAATTCAATTCTGTGCTCTGTTTTGAGGACATAGTTTTGGGATGTTAAGCAATCATCCTGATACAATAACAGTGCATGTATCTCCATCAGTGAGCTGTGACTGGTGCCCACTCTTCCTCTTTGACAATGCTGCTGTGTTTGGCAGTCTTTCAGACCGCCCCCCTCTGTACATGAAATAGCTCTGATTTTCTGTGACTCATGTACCTACTGTAGAGGTCAGGCACTGAATATTTGGCATCACTGGGACTTTGTTAGCTGCTTCATGATGTTTTCAAAACTTGCATTAAACTGTCAGACATTTTTTTAAAGCTAACACATACTTGACATTCAGCACAGTATGACTCACCTATGTTACTGCCTTTTTTTTATGGATGCTTCAAAGTGCAGTTACTATAGTTATATTTCTGCTCAGCTGGGGCATACTCTATGTGGTAAGGATGTGAAACCACATCCCGTAGGACGAACACAAAACGTTGTACTTGTGTTCAACAGGAGTACTATTTAGAGCATCCATTTCCTCTGTGATGGGTTTTCAGCTGTTTTGAACAATTTCAAAACACCTTTTTTCTCATACAGTGTTGCCCTAATTGCTACCAACTCTTCATGGACTAAGTGCTCACTGTAAAACGTTGCCAAAATATTTTAATTGGCTGAAATGATTCAGTGAAATGCAGAGTGACTTCACAGCAGTTTAGCAGTAACATATTCAGATACATTCAAATATGTCAAAATGTGAACAGTTTAGTCTTTTTTAAAGCTGCACTAATCGATATTTTTACATTGACCATGGCTCATATGACTGTGTGACAGGTGTCGCTGGCAGTGATGAACCCACAGATAATTATCAAAAAACTCTGCAGTTCCCCTCAGTTTTAGCTCATTTTTATTTTCCAGGCTCACAAATTCTGCTCTCATCAACCTTGATTCTAGCTGCACCAATGCACTGTACACTACCTGCCCAGCACCAAACAGCAGACACAGTTAGCAACTAGCTGGTGAACATAGTGGAGCATTTAGCAGCTAAAGAGACAAATATTTTTCTCAGAATCAAAAGATTCATGGATTCATAACATAGACAAAAACACGACTCCAAATGAATGCTAATGTTGCTTCGTGTCTGCTGGATGTGGAAATTGGCAGCTGTTTGCTACCATGTTAACCCTAACACCACCTTACGCCGATAATATGTCAGTTTTGTGTTTTCAGCTTGTTTCACCATCCTGTGGACAAAAAACTAATGAATAGTTAAAGCCAAATGCAGCCACACTGATCCAAAGATAGATGCATATACTGAGTGAAACACACACACACACACACAAACATACACAGCATTTTCAGATGAATATCTAAGCCACAAAGAAAATAAATTACTCTAGTACTCATAGTTCGACTTTTTTCCAGACAGAACATTGATTTTTATTTTTTTTTTTATGATTCTGCAAAACCCCAATGCATGCATTTATTGTAGATTATTAGCTCTACAATAAAGTGCACTTAGCGCTTAGCAACTAGATTAAGGTATGGTTAAGGTTAGGGAGAGACTGTGGGTACTATTAAAAAAAATAAATCTCACATTAATGGTTGGTTCATAAAGGGACAACACCATCGGATGCACTGCACATCCATCCACCAACCCACCCTCACCCCACACACATTTACTATCTGCCTTGCTATAAAAAGGGCACACTATGTCTAACATCTGGCATCAAACAACATTTAGTGCCAGTCCTGATCCTCTCCTTTCTTATTTCCACATGAGCTACAATAGTATTAGAGTGCAGTCTTTTCCCCATTTCAGCACCATAGTTGTAAGTAGATCCATGTGCTCGCCTTTTAAAACGTTGGCATGCTGGCAGCGAGGGGCATGAATGCAGTGACACGAATACTTCAGCGTCTGGCTTGTTGTCTGCGCTGCGACCACTGGAGCACAAGCTCCCTCTTGCCATGTTAATGCAAAGAATATTGCGTGCATCAGATTCGTCAGGGCGGGTGGATTGAGAGTTGAGGAGGTCTTTTCATGCAACAAAGGACTCCTCCCTGACATCTGTGTGGGATTATTATTGTTTTCCCTGACATATGGTGGTGCCCTTGGCAATTTGGAGGCTTGCATGAGGTCTACTCTGGGCTTGGTAACATCAGTGGCGGAGATGTTAAACTCCAATTCACTGTTTTTTTTCAGTCACATAGGAAAGACTATCTGAATGTACAGCTGATCGTGAGAAATGTCCACTAGCTATATTTGGTCTTGTTGATTGAGAGAGGAAGCTCTGAGAGGGGCCGTGTAGCTCTTAAAAGCTTCTCCTCTTGTTTCTTGTATTCACATTCCCAGCTTCTCTCGTGCAGACAGCCATAGGTTTTTCTTAGAATTTCCTGTTTCATAGACCTCTTCTATCCGCTCTTCTTCCTTGTCCACGTCAAGACTTGTCAGAATCACTCGTGCTTTTTTTATTTTTGTCCAATAAAAGAAATGATATACAGGTAGAACTTTTTTTATCAGAGAATAAGTAACTATAAATGCAAGAAAATGCAGTAAAAAAATATAGAATCCAAGTGTCACAAGGTACTTGAAAGTTAAAATGTTGCAGAGGTTAGCAATAGTTTATTATCTGCATTGTTATATATGCAAACATATGCATGCGCAGACAATTCAGCTGGATGCAGGGTGTCGTCTTGCTTATTAGCTTGTGGTGATGTGGTGTGCTGCACTCCTCAAGCTGTTTCCCAACAAATGGTGTTGCTAAGGTAACGTAAGCCTAGCTGATGAAGACACAGACCTGGGGCAGGTGTTGCACGTGCCACATGTAAAGCGAAACTGGTGGCTTGCGAGCGTCATGAACAAGTCATGATACAGAGTAGGGCAAGAAAGAGCGGACTGGTGTTAGTATGGTCACAGTCGATCCTATGCTTATCACAACCTGTGTTTTTCAGAGGTTAAAAGACAGTATTTCTGTTTCCAACATGGCCAATCCATATGATTTCTTACCTAATGTAGTTTTTTTTCTTTTCAAAGTCATCATGTCACATCTTTCAGCAGCTTCATGTTTTAAAGATAGGCTACATGTTGTGCTCATGCTTGGCCTTGGTTAGAAGGTGACCTCCAGCATCAACCCATGCTCCAGCTGAACTTGCCAAGATGTTATTCCCCCTCCATCCATTCACCAGCTGTAGACCTCAGGTACTGGACAGTTTCCCAGCTACTGAACAACTCAGTGTGAGTGCTGTCACTAGTTTTTACAGCACAACCGATACTGGATTTTTAAGGCCGGTGTTGATATTGATATTTGGGAAAATAGACCGATAGTATAAACACATAGCCTAAACAAACAGGCTTGGTATGAACATTTTATTGTGACCAGGATACATACGGAGCAGGACATTTTACAGTTGAAAAATTAACTTGTCAGTCCTCTCTGGTGGACAAACTACGTAATGGTGACACTGTGACACCTGGGTAGTCATTTCTGTATTGCAATTTCTTGTTACTTACATAATACACATCCAGCATATACCAATATATCTGCAATTATAGATTATCGGCCGATTACTTGTCACTGCAGTGAGGCAGCAGCGTCATTGTGAATGAAAGGAAAAGCATCAATTCCTCAATGTAGTTTAGGGTTAGGCTCTGCGTTCAAATGAACCCAAAATAATTTTATGTTAGTTCAAATTCGTTCATAACTGCCCCATTCAGTTTTTAAAAAAAATCTAAATCTTTCCACATTAAAGCCTTTTGGGCCTTTTGGTGTGGTCTGATCTGGAAATATAAATAATATATTTATATGTTTATATAAATCTAATTCTGCTTGGAACATGATCCTGAACCAAATATTCCCTGACTCCCACTGTTTATCTAAATAATATAAAGACTGCAGGTCATTTGAAATCAGATCTAGAAGGTACAATTGTGCTATTTCCCGTGCTGGGTATTTTCTTGTCTCTTGTTTATACAGCAAGCACAAGATACGTACCCCAGTGATCAGTGTTGTGTTTGGCTTTCAAAGACTGATAACAGAAACAAGCAAACATTGCGGCAGTACAGTGTTTATTTTTGCCTTCTCACCAGATGCTGCTTGATGCATCAGAAAGCATTTGAGATTGTCTGAGCTTTTGGTGAAAAGGAACATCTTGGTTAGTATTTGCACTGACAGAAATATTACTTTAAAGGTTCATTCTTTTCTCTAGTTCTAATTGGTAGAGTGCACTGCCACTATTACAGGATTATGGACCGTGCATATTAAAAATGTTTAATTCCACCTTAAAAGAAGAATTACCGTATAGTTTTTTTTCGTTCCTGTACATTTACTGCATATTATTTGCCATATGCAGTAAATGTACAGGAATAACAAGATGAACAATAATAACAGAGGCACAGTTCAAAAACAGCACAGCAGTTCACATATTGATTGTTAGTGCAACTGCATGCAGGGACTTCATCAGTTCTCATGGCTGCTCCCCCCTCTTGTTAAGCCTGTATCCTGCTATAGAATGGGGCCGTAATGATGTTATGGGCCTTCACCAGCCTAATGGACATCCGAATGCCATTGAGCGGAACTTATGGGGAGTATGGGGCGCCAGACATCCTGTGAGGGCAGAAGGATGTTTACAGCACAGCACTACATCTCTTCAGGGACAGTGGGAGTTAAGAAGTACAGGCTGAGCTCTGGCACTGGGCGAGAAGACAGCAGCTGTTATGCATAGGCTGTTTTTCCAGGTATCTGGATGTAATAGGTGATGTCAGCTCTTGTGCAAAGTGTACATGACTAACCACTTCTGTGAAACACTCTGAGGCACTACAGATAATGGTGGACCACCCACAGTTCGCACTGGTTTATGGTTGGATGAAGTTGACCCAAGCAGACCAATAATCAAGTGTTGGGCCTCTGTAGAGGTTGCTCACGTAGCTTTGAGCTGAAATTAGCAAAGAATATTCATAAATAATGAGGAATATCTATTTGAAACATGGTTTCTAAGAGAACTGAAGAAGACTAATGTGTCTTTGTTTGGGAAGAAGGTGTTTAAGACCAACCACTCTTCATTCTAAGATGGCATTCATTAGCCAAGGTTTTTTCATTCAAAAAGAGCCTGGAGTTGATCATGATAACATAGTGGGGGGTTTTGTTTCCATCATAAGCAATGTATTTCTGACAGAAGTAAACAAAATGTCATGCTGGAAATTCCCACCATAACAAATGGATTCCATTTAGAAGGAAGGGGTCAGGGTTTTTTCTTCACTACCACCTTTAAATGTTAAATGGTGCTGTATGACCATAAAAAAGCATTCAAAGCAGCTATTGGGAAATCATTCTGTAACATCTGTGTTGCCATCTGACAAGATATGTCCTCTGTATCGGCCTGCTAATGTATGAAAAACAGCCTTTGCCAAGAAACAGCCGGGGGAGCTTGGCAAAGTAGAGCCATGTGGGTGTATGTGCGTATCTGTCAGTGTGTGCGTGTGCATTTTTGTGTGACAGAGCAGCTGATCTTTTCCTGGCTGTTTCTAATTTGCACATCACCATAATGTTTTACAATCCCACTTTCAGTAAGCCCCCCCCCCTCCCCAGCGTAATATGTAGTTTTAACTCTGAGCAGACTTGAGGAGGCACTGGGCCAGTCCCCCTGGTGATAGAGCTACAGGGAGACTTTGACAGGGTCAGATCTCTCTGTGATGTACTGACTGAGGCCCCCTGCTTTGCCTCTGTTTCCTCCTTTGTCAATGTGTCGTAAGACTACTAAGTTTTTGTCAGTGAAAATGTTTTGTTTTGGCTACCAAACAATGAATATTCAAGCCGTTAGCAAAGTTGAAGCTGCATAAAGCTGCGTCATTATTTGCATAATTTGTAGCATTAAAAGTATATGTAGTGTGTGTGTGTGTGTGTGTGT
>LKNJ01005655.1:22536-41266 GCA_002120245.1 Maccullochella peelii
ATATATATATATATAGATATATAGATATATAGATATATATCTAGATATATAGATATATGCAGAAACCCATTAGAAGCCTGCAGTTTATACAAGCAAATCTTCCCTCATGACAAACTGTGTCAATACAGGTTTTAATGAGTATAATTTATCAGTCACACATGATGATAAAAGGAGACTCTGCACACCTGTTTGGGATTTTTTCCTTCATTTTCTTTCCTGCGTAACCAGCCATCTAAATTTTCCATCCAAAGCCATCATTCTGCACCTCTATTAGCTGTGACACCGAAGCTCTAAACACACGTCAAACTGAGCAGCAAAGCATTGATCATAGAGCCTGACAAATGGTCACACTATTCATTAAACAGTCAGAAACACGCAGTGACAATAGCTGCGTTTACATGGACCCTAATATTCCACTAATAATGGGAATAATAGCTCAGTCAGAATAACAGTGCCTCATGTAACCACCTCACTCGGAAGAGACCGGTCCGATCGGAAGGAATTTTCAATCTGGTTGAGAGGGGTGGTGTAAACGTCTGATAATCCGTTCAATAGGAAAATATTAGCACCTAATAACCATGTAAACGATTAATCCAATCGTTCTCTCTGGTTGGAATAAAGATGTTCTTTCTGCGCATGTTTGACCCACGTGGGGGGGACATTAGGTGACGTGAACGAGTTTCCGGGAGGGACAGAAACATGTCGGCAGCAAAACTAAACTGCTCTGTGGCTGATACAACTTTTTTGTTGGAGACCCTAAAAGATTTAAGACTTCATGGTCAAAAGGCTCGCAACAAGGAGTTGTTCAAACAAGTGTTAGAAGAAGTTTTCTTTTTTTTTCAGTTATATTTCCGGCAGATTAGGCACTTCACAGCGGGCGGAGCCACTGTGTGAAAGAGTTCTATTCTGATTAAATGTTTCTGGCATGTAAACGCACATCTTATCGGATCACTTTATTTAGCGTCCATGTAAACAGTTTAGTTGGAATGTCTAATCAGAATGATCGGGTTGAAGAAATATTGTCCATGTAACTGCAGCTAGTGTCTCTGCATTCATCCAGACTGAAACAGATGGGACATTCACTGATGAGAAATTCTGGTATGAAGTCAAAGTTGCTTGGAGATGTGCAGAGAACCCTGTTTCTTCTAGTAAAGTGAATGTCTCTGGGTTTTGGACTATCGGTTGGACAAAACAAGGCATTGGATGAAGTCACCTTGGTTTATGGCAAACTGTGATGGACATTTTTCACAATTTTGTGACATTATATAATACAAATGATTAAGCGATCAAGTAAAATAAAAAAAATAAAAACCTGCAGTCAACAGCGTGGATCCTTTGACATGTTATTTAAAACCACTGGAGCACAAAGCATTTATTTAATCCATTTTCAGTCAGCTGTGTTGCCAACATGAAGATGGAAATATTTTGTTGTTAGTGTCAATATTGTTTTAATGAATGCTGGATAAGCTCTCATCTCATCTCAGCCTGTTTACTGTGAGTGTTTGCACTGTGTGTTACCATCTACATCAAACACTGATATTTGATGCATGACAATTCAACTACTCTGTGGCTGGTTTGGCCACTTTTAATCAATTATAACGAGGGGAGGCTTCAATTAAAACAGCCTGATCATCTGAGCCAAGCCACTGTTCAGTTCCAAACATGCTGTCTAACCTTTTCTCATGAACTGCCCAACTTCTGCTGCAACATTAATATTTCATATTTTATGGAATGCAGAGCCAGAGAGTTTCATTAAAATATTTATCAGCTGCTGACTAATCTGGAGGAGGGTGTGTGTGTTATGCGTTTGCCTTGTTTGTCAGGATCAAATGCCCTCACACTTGTGATCAGGAAAACCCCCTGGAGTGAGGGCATATTTGGGTTATTTCTGTGCAAGACATTAGGTTTAGAGCTAAACGTGGGTTAGGATTACTGTTATTAGGTCTAATATCAAGGTTAGGGATTGTAATTAGGCTCACGTTTAAAGCAATTAAATCAATTTGGTTAATGTTTTGGTAATATTTTAACAAGAAAAATGCTCACTGAAACAGAGAAATTCACCAGTAGAAACTATTTATTATTGTATTGAACCTAGATAGTTGGAAGCTGAACACAATGTAACATATACACCCAGAAACTTGCAGACCATCTGAACAATGTAATTGATCTCTTCACTGGAGATCCATCATTAAAAACACATGCTGAGCAAGTACCCACAAACCCCATTCATTATTTTATATAAAATTCAGTATACCAAATATACATGCTGAAAATTGGGAGAACAAGTAAATCATGTGCAAGACATCCAGAATATTTATACCCGATGTTATGGTGCAGCCATAAAGACATACTAAGCTTAGTTTAGCCTACATGAGATGATGGAACACTCACATACAGAATATTATTTGTTTTCCTTAATTTCCCAGGTAAAAGTCTCTTTGAGATTAAAAGCTCTTAAAAGATTTTTCCAGCAAAATTGGCCAAGGCAACACAAAACCATTGTTACAGTATAACAACAAATACAATACACACTGTACGGTCAGACACCACAAAAGAGCATAAATCAAATTACTCAAATTTTGAGTTTTCAAAAAGTAAAAGCATCAACCACAAGTGCAAATCCTTTCAAACTGAATTCACTGAATTGAAGTGTACTAACCTCGGGAAAATGTTGATTTTAAAGCTTTTTGCCCAACCAACACCAGAACATTGTCAGCGCTGTAGGTTTAACAAGTAAAGGGGAACCAGCCCAAGGATGAATTGTGGTATTATAATTATTATACCATGGTGATGGTATGCCATCAATTGATATTAGGCCAGCTGAATGCCATGCTGCCATGACGAATGACTGAATTTATGATCTGTAACAACTTCAAATCAAAGGCAGTTGTCTATGTCTTTATGCTGAGCCAGTTTTCAACACGGTATGTTACACTATGTAACAGTATGTTTGTTGTTCTTCAGGCAGATACTGTAGATGTTAAAGTCCAGTGCCAGGCAAACACAATCTTAGGAAGTCAATTAAAAATGTGAAACACATTCTGTACTGATTATCTCACTTACTAAATTCAGGCTGATAATATGCATATTGGTTTGTTTGCCTCTGCAGATTACTTTTTATTTAACAGTGTTTATAACCGCTTCCCACTCCCTTCATCCCTTCATCTCGGCCTCTTTGATTGAAGGAGCTGGCACACTTCCCAGACAAACAAACCTAACATAAATATCAGCGTCAGTGTTTTGCTTTTCTTTTCACTGCGCAGCTGTTTATGAGAAATTATTTTAAAATGTTTGCCTTATTACTGAATGTGATTTTTTTTTTTTAATGAAAGGCAAGTTTTCCTTAAACATGGTCCAATCATTACATGCAGTAAGACATCTTACAAACACAATTATTTCTGTTACCTCCTCTGCACTTAAAATCTGCCAATATCAAGCAGCAGCAGCAGCAGCGATAAAGAGCAGTCAGATTCAAGAGCTGAAGCTAAGCCCCTGAAGCTACAAACTTTGAATGTCATAATTCCATTATTAAACAAAGGCAAGTCAAATTCTTCAGACGTACAATATATTCTATTCTTTCCTATTTTTATTTTTTATGTAATTTGAGCCAGTCTAACTGCTTTATTTTTGATTTGGTATCAAATGTGATGATTGCCTCTGAAACTGAGCAAAGGCCTCCAGGTCTCATTTTACAGGCTTTGCCTGATGCACACTCATCTGCAGATTTAGACCAGTTGCACAGCAATGCCAATGTAGTGATAGCCTTAAGGCTGTTAAAATCTTATTTCACATTGACTGACATTATTGTATATATTTATTGTATATATTCTGTATTAGCTTGTTCAAGCTCTTCATTGAAGCTTTATGATGTTGACACAATATTCTAAAGGCCAGTTCAGACCAAAGATTCACAACGAGACGAGTTGAAACTTGCAACTACTTGCAATGCGCCAGTCTGCAGCGTTCTGAAACCTCACAGTTTACACCAATGCAACTAGACGAGATGGCGTATCGTTTCCATAGCAACGACTCTTTGTATTTCTGTTGTAACTGCCAGCTTTTCGGGCATTTTTTGCAGCTGGATACAATTTGTAGCATCTTAAAATATGAATGAGGATAGTGATAGTGAGTTACTTGCTATAGTTGCATTTCTAGTGTTGATGAAACGGCGAAAACATTAGAAAAACGAGTGGGTCGAGATGACCGACTGACTTTGCTACGAGCTGATTGGCTGTTGAAACAAGTGACGTGCCATACGTTCTAAAACCAGCCGCTGGCGACTTGACAAGCTGAGTCACAGGCGACGCCATGAGCCGGCTTGAGTCGAGTTGAGACGGGCCAGTTCACACCACTGCAACTTTTCCCTGCGACGTACTAAATCAGTTTAGTCTCGTCGCGAATCTTTGGTCTGAACTGACCTTTAACACATTTTTTACAGCTTCACAACTGTAGCTTTCATCAAATGGAAACATTCTAGATTTCTTGGATCATCATCATTTTATACACATTCCCCAACATTCAGCCTGATACACGTGGTAACTTTGAAAATTTTGGGATCTCTATTAGAATTTAAAATACTACTCCGTGGGTTTGAACAATATTTGGCTGCACAACAGGAGTTTGTAACAACTGGCCCACTATTGAATCTGTTAAGTGGTTTAAATGTACGGTTATTTTTCATGAAGTTTTTAATGAGGGTTTATGACAGTGGTCAATCTACCTGTCAATGCCACTGCTGCCCTGCATCAGTACTGCTGCCTGTTCTTTCAGCCCCACCAGCATCTACCTGCAGGCTCCGGCGGTTTAAGATTTGCTCATCACTCCGCAATATCTCTCTATAAATATATCTGCGGGGAATGATGAGGTCGGAGACTAGACGCCAAACTTTAACTATGTTCTGCTGCTGTAATAAACATTTCAAATGTGAGTTGTCTGACTCAAATACATACAACACAATCAAATACAGAAACACTGTTTCGAATCTATTGGCAGGAATGAGTATTGTGTCACCTATACGTGCATCATTGTGTAAAAAAAAAAAAATCATTGCTCCACGGCACATACTGGTCAAAAACCCCACAGGGTACCTTTAATTTGCAGCACATTGAGCTCCATTTAACACTGTAGTTTACCAAAAAAAAAACAAAAAAAAAAAAGGCCATCTCCACCTTAAGAGACGCATGCGATGACCAAAACCAACAACTTCCATAAGAGGGTCTTTTCAAAAACTGCTGCTGACGTACACTGGCAGCAGCTGGTGATGTTTCTGTGGCAACCCAGACTCAGCAGGGCCAGAGGAGTTTGCATTCATTTACTCCATACACACATACCCTCACACCAAACCACATGAAAAAAACAACAATTGGTCGGTCATGGTTCAGAGTGGCATCAATCAGCTATAGGAGGTAACGGTGCAAAGAAGCTGTTCGATCTCTCTATGGACGCTCTGTGTGTGTGTGTGTGTGTGTGTGTGTTTTAAGTACAGAGTGCACAAGTAATTGAGGGTAGGAAACTGAATGGTCCACTTATGTAGCCAAGCATTCAGCCTATTATTTCCTCCAAACCAGTGTCACAATATGCTATACACACTGTAGATGACATGATCCCCACTGCGCATAATGACACATCACCTACTTAGTTAGCCCAGCAATTTCTCCCTGAGAAAACGGGATAATCTCTTTCACTTGAAAAGCATCTAGAAAGCATTCTGCTACACAGTGACTCATCTCTGTGTTGAGACATTGGAAGAGAACGATTCAGTCTTCAAAACATTTCAGTGCTCCTTTCATGCCAGATACTCATACTGTTGTGTGAGGGAATTATATTCCTATTTGCAGGGATAAAGACCCGGTCACACCAAGATTTAAAACAGCAACATTTTATGGCAAAATCAGAGTCTAAAACAGAGAAAGCTATTGTAGCTTTATAAGAAATATAGAAACAAATGTAAGCATTTAATTAGAATTGTAGGCATGTGGAGAACATGCAAACTCCACACAGAAAGGCCCCAGCCGACTCGAACCAGAACCCTTTTACCGTGTTACAGTGCTGACCACTGCACCACCATGCCGTACTGTAGTTTGTAGTAGGATGACGAAATCAATTGGTATTGTTACAAAAAAGATTTGTCAGACTTCCTTATGTTCATTTTAGTGTTGGCACATACTGTATAATTATAAGCCAATTAATTAATTCTTCTGTAGGGTGTGCTGTGTTTTTTTTCTTAATTGACACATTTGGATTTTTAAGTTATTTTTTTCTCTTTTGGTAAGATCTCTTTATAAGGCCTTTTGGGTTTCTTAAATCTCACCAGGACAATCCTTAATACTCCTTTAATGCATTATGATTTTTGTGTGTATTATTATTATTTCTTGTATTATTATTTGTGCAAATGAACAAACTAAACATCTAAGCAGTGTTACAATCCAATTAACCTCCTCCGCCAGAGCATATAAACTGTTCCACAAAAGAAGCATGGTTTGTAGACCATTACGAAACAACAGTAGATGATGCAAATATGTTCCCTGGAGTAATATGTGAACTTATCTCCTTAGTGACCAAGCTAACTAGCTTTCTAACTAACAGATAGCAAGCTAGCAAGCTTAAAGAGATATGGTAACTGACTAACACTAGCATGTTCCCAGTTGGCTAACATGTTAGTGGTTAGCTCTTCAGTGAAGACGCATGGATACGTTTTGCTCTGCCACATGCTCGTGTTACTGTCTTTTTTATAAAATAAATTGATAAAAATGCCAAAATTGTGGCCATATTTTTGAAACTAACAATATCTGGGGGGAAAAAATTCCTATTGTTAATAAATGTCAAACTAATGTTAAACATTAGCCAGAGCTTACTTGAGCTCCAACTGTCCTTTTCACAGTATTGCAACAACATCAAAAGCGCCAAGAACTTAAACTGAAAGCTGTTGGCTTTTTCACAACATTATGCCATTCAAAGCACTGGGCTGGATGGTTAACCTGCTAAGAGAGGTGCTGGCCAACAGGCAACAGAATCTCCACAGCGCAGAACTGACTAGCTCTGGATTAAACAAAAGAGGAGCTTGGGGGTTTGTCTTTGCTAATAAAATTTAAGGAATTTTGACATTAAACAAACTACTTCACATGTTGGTGTTGCCAAATGGGAGAAAGGAATAGCTGAGAAAAGGTTTTTACACACCAAAGTAATGTACAGGTTTTATTTTAATATTCTTTGGTGTACATTTACTAAAGTTATGTTTTCATATTTTAATTTTACTTTTAAGAAACACCTTAAAATAATTTGTACCTGTTGTAGGTTGATCAACACATCTATCTCTGGGGCATGACCTCCTGTAGCCATGGGGCCTGGCGTGCAGCAGGAAGAATAGCTCTATGACGAGGACAGGGGCCTGCAGGAAGGACGGCTAGTGTGGCTGGAATCAAACTAAGAGAGAGACCGGGTACGGGGTTGCTGTGGGGAAGGATTTGTGGGGGGCAGATGTGACTGGACAAACCGTATTAGAGGTAAAGGATGACAGTGGTGCCGGGGTCAGCTGTGGGAGTCAGGTGGGGTTAGTGCACTTGGAAGAGGGGAATAAGCAGGAGAGGGAAGGAGGGAAAGATGGGGTGCAGAGCAGCAGGAACCTGGGGAAGGACAGGGATCAGCCTTTCTCTTTCACGGTTGGGGATCCAGGAAGCCTTTGGGGTGGCATAACCTACAGAAGAGTGAACAGGAGAGACGAAATTACTAGTCTGACATGGGGAATAAATGGGCAACTGTTGGACAGTAACCAAGCACAAACAATGTACTGCAAACACTGTAAATGATCACTGCATGCTTAGAAATACACAAACTGAAATAAGTTCAGAGTGAATACTTATGTTTCAATTAAAATGCTGTGCATGTTTGAAGCAAATTTGTTAAGTTTCAGTAAAATAAAATATGAATCAGTGTGTTACCTTTATGCATATATAATATTACTAGTATGTTACTAGATCATATAATTAATCAAGCACCTAACTGATACATCATGGCATTTAATTGCTGCTTCCCACCCACATGACATTTGTGGGTTTTTTTAATTAATACATTAATCTCTTGTGATTCCTTTCCTGTTTTCATCAGCTGCCATGGTAATTGAGAGGGCGTTGACATGCAACAAGAGTCCCTGTCTGGACTCAAAGCAAGGGTGTCATCCCTGCTCTTTTTATTCCTTAGTTTTTGGAGCTTTGTCAGCAAAGTAAAGTAAAACACTATGCACCAATCTGAACAACACTGATTTTGCCAAATTACATTCTCAACAGTGTTACTTGAGACAGGGGATCTTCTAAGAATATTGTGGCAACCCAGGGGATTTAGAGGCAAGATTCACAATAAAATAGGAGACTTGGAGACAGTTGACATAAACGTAAAGTGTCTTTTAATAAAGAATTCAGGGGAGAGGGGTCAAACTTTAATTGAGGATTCTTCCCGTCCGGGGTCTTTGTCTCTGTGGCCTTTTTCAATGCGGGGTTGTCCCACTGTCCTGTGGAACAGAACAGAGAGAGCGGTGAGTCTTTGTATTTACCCTCATTTGGACTCCTCTGGTCCCCCGCCAGTTTCCTGGGCCAATACTCTTCTTGCCAGCCTCTGGGTGAAAAAACTCAATGATGTATCCTCCTCACTCCTTGGTCCAAACTGCTTCTCTAATGTTGGCTGGCAACTTGGTGAGTAGCCGCCTCCCCTGATTACCTGATGTCGTGCAGGTGTGACCAATTCCACATGCCTAGAGGCTGCAATACCTGCACTGGGTAAAACACTCCCTCAATCACCTCCCCCAACCTAAGCTAGGGGACCCACCTCCTGTGCTGGATTGGCTTGGCTGTTTCCCCTGGTTTGCCACACACCCCACCCCTCCAGCCTGACCTGGGACAGCACGGCCCTGATCCCTGTTCCAGAGACGTCGGCATGGACAACAAACGTATCTTTAAATTTTGGTGTACTCAGAACCGACTCGGTGCACAAGGCCTGCTGAAGGGTGGTGAATGCCTCCTCCGCTTCGGCACTCCAGATTTCATGATGTGGGTGGCTCATTTTTGTCATCTTGTGCAGAGGGGCTGCAATTGCAGCAAAGTTAGAGATAAAACACTGATAAGAGCCCACAAGTTCCAGGAAAGTTTTTACCTGTCACTTGGTTGCTGGCTTAGGCCAGGTGGTGATGGCCTCCACCTTCCGGAGTTGGGGATTTACACTGCCTCTCCCAATAAGGTATCCAAGATATTCTGCCTCCTCTAGGCCAAGGTGATACTTTTCCTTGGCCTCTTCCGTGAGGGGAACCTGCCAGTACCCTTTGGTGAGATCAAGAGTAGACATAAACCGGGCAGGGCCTAATCGCTTAGCTCATCAACTCTAGGCATGGGGTAGACATCAAATTTGGAGACTTCATTCAGTTTCCTAAAATCATTGAAGAACCTATCAGTGCCATCAGGTTTGGGAGCCAGAACAATTGGGCTGGACCAGGCGCTATGTGACTCCTCAATAACCCCCATTTCCAGCATCTTTCTTACTTCTTCTTTGATGGTCTCCCTTTTAGCTTCTGGGATGGGACCTTTGTTCCTGGCTCAGTGATTACGTCATGTTGGATCACATTGGTACGTCTGGGTAGGTCAGAGAACACATCCTTGAACTGGCTGGTCAGTTCTATCAGTTCTTGTCGGCGGGCTGGGGCCAGCTGAGAGCCTAGAGGTACCTGTGAGGAGTCAGAACCTGGGCAATCATGGCATTGGAACACAATCAGAGGTATGCCATTTCTTCAGAAGATTTATATGATAAATCTGACAGGATTTTCTTCTCCCAGGTTGTCTCACCTTATAGTTGACCTCACTTACCCTCTCTATCACCTCATACGGCCCATGCCATTTGGTCAGGAACTTGCATTCGGCAGTTGGGATGAGAACAAGGACCAACTCACCAGGCCGGAACTCCCACACTTGGGCTTTTCGGTTGTAGACCCGGGCTTGGGCTTGTTGTGCTTGCTGCATATATGCACCCACAGTAGGGGCCATATTTTACCCATCCATCCTTGCATCTGGTCCACATACTCTATGACAGAGCGGTGAGGCGTCTGTCCATACAGCAACTCGAACGGCGAAAACCCTGTGGAAGCCTGGGGAACTTCTTGGATGGAAAACAAGAAAAAAGGGACTAGTTGGTCCCAGTTTTTCCCATCCACATCAATAACCTTTCTCAGCATTTGTTTGAGGGTCCTTTTAAAACGCTTGACGAGGCCATCTGTTTGTGGGTGGTACACTGAGGTTCTTATCTAGCTCACCTTTAGCAACTTGCACATCTCCTTCATCACCCGGGACACAGCAGCAGCTTCCCTGGTCAGTCAGGCCCTCTTTTGCAATGCCTACCCGACTGAAGAGGAGGAACAACTCTCTGGCAACTGCCTTGGCACTAGCCGTACGTAATGGGACTGCCTCCGGGTAGCGAGTGGCACAATCCATGATGACCAGGACATACCGATGCCCCCTACTGGACTTCGGCAGGGGACTATATCCATGGTCACTCTCTGGAAGGGGGTATCAATTAAGGGTAAAGGGATTAAGGGGTTCTGGTAGTGTACCTTTGGGGCCGTCTTCTGGCACTCCATGCAGCTTTTGCAGTAGTCCTGGACCACCCTCTTCACCCCTGGCCAGTAGAAGTGGTCCAGGTTTCTGTCGTAGGTCTTCTCCACCCCTAAATGAGCTCCCATGAGATGTGAGTGGGCTAGGTACAACACTTTGGGAACATAACATTTTGGGACCAGCAACTGTTCAACAATGACCCTTGACGACCACCAGGTTCTGTCTGGCTTGTTCCAGGTTGGGGTCTTCTAACTGAGCAGTCCCAAACTGCCCTGGACTGACCCCTTTCTCCTCCTCAGCAAGGGGGACCTCAGAAAAAAACTTAGAAAAAACTTCATCTGAAGGCCTTTTCTAGCCCTGGATCCTTGTCCCCCAGGGCCTCTGCTGGGGCAGGAGCATCTTCATCTGTCTTCACTCCAGATTAAAAGGGGGGTCTAGAGGGTGCTGCACAGGCATGTACCAACTTTACTTTCCGGTTGTTCTGGGGCTTCTTCCCTGCACAGCCTCTGCTGGGGCCAACAGTCCTGTGGGCCCATAAACGCCAAAATGTGGGGCAGTCTCACCCTATCAGTACCAGTAAATTTTCCACCAGCCCAGCCCTGACCTCAAAGGTGCCCCTTGTGGTCTGTAGCTTGATGTGGGTGGTGGGGTAATTCCGGGAGTCTCCATGGATGCAGGAGACTGGGACAGGGGGCTCCTAGGGGCCAGTTGTCAGCTCTGGCCTTAGAAGGGTGATGGCACTACTAGAGTCCAGCAGGGCCTCCGTATCCCGGGCTCCTCTCCTAACAGGAAGCTTGGGGGCCTTTGTGTCCTCATGGGCCCAGCAAGTGGTGAGGTAGCTGCCGGCCCTCTGTTGTGAACTTGTTGATTTGGCTGTAGGCATATTATTTGGAATCTGCCAGCAGAGCTATAATGCACCGGTCCTTCACAATTCTGTCAAGGGCTGAGAGTCCATCCCCTGTGGTTAGCCAGCCGCGGGTCAGACGCATGATTGCAGGAACCTGTGGCCAGACTGGGGCAGTGGGATCATAGGTCCAGGAGTGGAACCATTGAGCCCTTGTTCATTGACACAGTCAATTCTTGTTAACATAAAAATACTGATTAGTGCAGCTTTAAACTGGTTGTTTGACTCCAGTTAAGAATTAAAGTGTTTCAGATAGCAATTACTTACTTACTAGCTTCAGATTGACTGACTGATTATAAAGCCTTTCTATATCAAATGCCATGTCTCTGACTTAACTTTTATTTTCCAGTAACATATCCTGCTACAGGCATGACTTTACTCACTTATCAGTCTAATGTAAAAATGACTTTGGCACACACGCACATAAACAAACAAGAGAAGGAACCTTGGGACCGTTTAATTATCCTGATGATGCCAAAATAGACACCGCTGATTATTTTGGTTTTTAACGTGGAGGAAAACAGGTGCCTCTCATCCATGCAAACATGCCAAGGATTGTTGGTCTGTAATTATTCTGGGCAGTGTGGGAGAGGGCAAGCCATATACCACTGTATACTCCAGCAAAGATCTAGTCTTTGTACTATTCATATTGTTGTATTGTTCTGTTAATTATATCACTTGTGGTTAAGCAATAATCAGTAAGTATATAGTAGAAGAGCGGGGTTATTTCTTGAGTTAGGTGTGTCTCTAAGAAGAAGCAAACAGTTCAGGTTCAATGTTTTGTGAAGGCATTTACAATGGTGATAATTAAGTTAGAACACTGAATGCAATGAGACAAAACAAAAAAATATTAGACAGAATCAAGCAAACATTATGTGAATATTAGATACTGTAGACATAAAGTCATAAAAGTCATGGGAATTGATGGATAAATCCCAAGTGACCCACTCTGTCTGGAGCTGTTGTTTTTCCACTGTCATAATAAGAGCCTCTACATCTGTCTCTGTTTTATTCAGCTGACTCATTTGCTCCCTCTGAGACATTTACAGCTGGCACATAGTTCACATTATGCACAAGGCGCTGCATAAATACAAGTATGTTGTTGATATGAGTATGCAGAACAGTTTGGGGTTATTTTTTGAGCACTTATTGTGCACAATATGGCATTATACACATTATCACACTGTGTTGCTTCTCCAAGAACAACCTACAGTGGGATTTTTTAAACATCACCACACTGAAATTTTTTATTTCAAGGTTTTCTTTTAACAAAAAGCAGGTTTTGAACCTTGTTGCTTTATCTTGTGTAAATTCGAATGGTGCCTCTGTGTTGGCATTCTTGATTAAGAATTAGATTAGAAACTAGAGTTGAGTGTTTTATTGTTGTTCAGTCCATTAATGCATCATACATGCATGTCTCATTTGTAGGTTAAATTAAGCATTTGCGGTTTTGAAGGGTGCAGAATCTTTCTAGCTTAATGGATAATATGTATTTCAAAACAAATGATCTGTGTATTGACAGCTCAATGAACAGCCGGCACATGTACCTAACCCGGTATAGCCATGGACTGATCCATTCTGAGCAACTCCCACCACCTCACACCTTTTCAATATTTGTGCTCTTTAAATATGCTATGGAAAAATATACCCCCATACACATGTTCCTTCCTACCTGTGTGTCATCGTGATTGGCCACTGGTGGAGTGTGTAGTCACCTTGACTAAAGCTGACCCAGCTCCTGCCCAGCCCACCACCAACTAACTCACTGCTACACTCATATCAAATGTCCCACCCCCCTTCATACCAACTGTGTAATCAGAGAGCTCTGAATGGCTCACCCTGTGAATGTGTAAAGGGGACGCTGACATACACAAGTGACAGACACTGATAGTGTTGTGATGGTGATGGTGGTGGTGGTGGGGTGGAGCAGCTGAGGAATGTCAACAGACACAGAAAAGGAAAACAAAACCTCTGGTGATTGACGGGGCTACAATACAAATGATGAGGGTGACTCAGGACAAATCCCCTTAAAATAATCAACCACATATTTCATTGCAGAAAAGTACTGGAAAATACTGGCCCGAATGCTCTGTCACGTGTGGACGAGAGGGCATGCACACTCACCACCTGATCCTCAATTTCAACTTCCAAGAAACATTCAAGATATTACTGACGAGAGAATAGTTATGATATAATAAGTTACAAAGAACAAAAATATTATAAATGACGGCACAGTGATTACATAACTGATGGCTAAAGAATGTGATTGTTATTCTTGTGATTATCACACTTGAATGCAACCAGTTTGGTAGATAAGAAAGCCAGAAAGATGTGTTTATAGTCAGACATTTGATTTGATCATTACTATGTGAACTCTTCACCAAGCAATTGAATATTTCAATAAATACCCTCATTCAGGGTTTTTCCTACATGCAGAATTTAAAGGCGGCTGCTTTGTTCAAATCACGTACTGCGTGAGTACTTTACCTGAGTACTTTACCTGAGTATTTCTATTTTACAGTACTTTACATAAAAAACAAGCGTGAATTCGCAATAGCTGCAACCACGTACGTGCATGAGTTATGAAAATGGTAGAAATGGTGTGTATGTCTGTATGTCTGTTAGTGGTGCAACGGATCGCAGTTGATCCATGATCCATACGGATCTCCCCCCACGGTTCGGCATGTATGTGAACCGGGAATTAATAAGTAATAAGTTTAATAAGTTTAACCATCATAGTGTGACATACAGTTTTATTGCCGCTGTTACCTACTTTTCAAATAACAATTCCCTGGTGTCTAAGTGACGGGAGCAAGTAACGTTAATACATGGAAATCAAAGTTATTTGCCTCACTTTTTTTTCATCCAAAAAATGATCTGTAATCCGAACTGTGAGTTTTGTGATCCGTTGCACGACTAATATCTGTCTATCCATGTTTGTTTGTCTACAAAGTTTGGTCATGTTACGTGAATCCGTTTAGAAGTTATGCGCCTTTTTGTTATAGGCCACTCCCACTGTCACACCTCCTTTTTGCCAATTGGCATGAACACAAACACACACATTCACACACCTTCACACCATAGAATGTATATAAAGATGGACGACATGACAGCTCCCCAAAAGTGAAGCCAGAAAATCTGGATCGCCCCCAAATACAATTTTCCCAAAGATGATTTCTGTCATTTTAGGTAGTTTTTATCACGCTGATGTTTGTTCCAGTGTTCATTTCTCTGATAAGTTTGGTTTTAATTAGTTATTTGATGCTATAAAAAGGGGGTGTCACGTCATGATTAACAACTGTGGGTATGCACGCGATTGGTTCAGGGGGGTGTATGGGCAGGAACACTATACCGGGCTCCACCGTGGTTCACTACTGCGCAGACTCTGGCTCCAAATGACATCACCAGCGCAAGATGGCAGCTCCCGTATAGCCGGGATATTTTGGCTTCATTTTTGTACAGTAGGAGGAAGTGGATCATCCATATTTACAGACAGTCCTTGCTTCACACACAGACACTTGACCTCCATGCCAAAAATCAGTCTCCTGGAGGGCGAAAACTGTGACCGCCAAAGGGTGGGGTTATTTTTGTCGACTGACCGACAGAGCGAGCTCTAGAGTTGCTGGTCGCAGCTAAAAACTTGCTGTAGTTTTGCTAGTTACCTTAAGTTGTAGGGCTATAACTAATTTCATCTGCCAATTGTTTTCTTGATTCATTTATTAATAGTTTGGTCCATAAAATCCCCCCCAAAAAAGAAAAATAATTATAAAAGCCGATTATGTTTTCCCAAAGGTCAACATCCAGCGTCTTGTTTTGCCTACCTAAAGATATTTGGTTTATTATCAAATATGACAAAGAAAAGCAGCAAATCCTGAGAACTGAGAAGCTGGAACCTGGAAATGTTCGGCATTTTTGCTTGAAACTAAAATAATTAATTGATTATTAAAATAGTTCAAGTTCAAGTTTTCCTGTTGAAACAATTAATTGACTAATTGTTTCAGTTCCATTTAGTTTGTTTGCTTAAGTGATTAATAAGGTTGCATTCAATTAGATTTAAAGATGTTTACATCTCACAATGATACCACTATACTGCCAGTTTCTTCAAGCCATTGATAAGATTGCATCAATTAGCAATACTCTATATTGAACCTGTTTACATGAAGTTTTCCTCTTTTGTTAATTTTCCAAATGTAACAAAAATAACTGCAGTCATAGTTCTGCTGTATCACATCAGAAGCCAAAAGAAAAAAAAACCCTGAGAGAGAGGACAGATGGAAAGTGTGAATGAGAGAAAGAGGAGGGTGAAACCAGGTGATAACTAAAGTTAAATATGAACAGTTTGGTGTGCACAGGAGCACAGATGTTTGTGTGGTTGCTGTACAAGCAGCCTGGTGTTTGTTGCACGTTATTTAATCAAGGTAACCACAGTGGATCATTGTGCCTAATGGCACTGTGCTTTGGTGAAGCACTTTACAAATTAGGCTGCAGATGCCAAACCCATATCTGCCTCCAGATGGCTGCAGGGATTCAATCAACTGAAGGGGATGTCCAAACAGATATTAGTGAGTATATATATTAGTTTTCAATCTTGCTAGACTACTTTACTGACATTCTTACTTTAAACCTGTATTTTCATGTTGATCCCAATGCATCTACTGTTTGGATAGGTCTAGTCTAGAGTAATACACTTTTACTAAGGTTAAATACAATAGGTTAATCACCTGATGCATTGAAAAACATAAAGCACTAAATATATTTTAATTGGTAAATCTATTTTTATTTAAATGTTCGATATACTGATTTTCCTTATTATATTCCATTTCATTCTCATTTTTGTAGCCCTGCTCCTCAGCAGGAGTCTGTGGCTGCTCACACACCGGCCACACAGTGTAAACAAACACACCATGTTCATGTTTATGTGTTGATCCACGAGAGGCTTTGTTAATTCTGAGGTACATTGGAACCGCAGTTTTCTTAAGTAAAGATTATACTTCCAGAATTTGAGATAATGTTGTCCACAGTAGTTGCTTTTTGAGAATACAGGTAGGATGGCGCGCCCTCGGGTGTGTGTATTAGCATGGTGTCACCAAGAGGACAACCCTCAACCACTTTGATCGTAAAATGTTTCACCAACTGTCCTGAATCGGCCACAGATACTCTGATTACACATTTCAGGTTGTTAATCTTTGAAAACGTAAAATCATTATGACACTGAAGAACCAGAGAGTGATTAACTTTGATCAACAACTGAATAAGAATTAGGCCTATTCTTGGCATCAGTGCTGAGACATCTTGCAGAGTTTCACAGTACATACTGACAAACATGGACACGACTTCACATAGTGCAGAGGGAGAGTGTAAGATCACAAGCTGCTACAAACCACAGTTAACCTGTTAAACCACACATATCAGTCAGTTGCGCCACTAATATTACTCAGTACTTAATGTAGCCTTGTATACATGCACAGCTTGTTTCAAATAACTGGCAAGCACTGCCACAACGTCATCTGTGCAGGCCATTGCAGTCTTATGAAAACACAATGCAATCATAGTATTCTGCCCTGCTGTCAGCCAGAAAGTCTTAACAGAGGCCTCCAGCAGAGTCACAGGTCTTTGCCCGGTAACAACCACTCCCCCCACTCCAGGCCAGCTCAAGCCACTGCAGACACAGACTATAGATCTATATTTAGAGACAAGTGGGCAGCAAACCCAGAGACGCAGTGGCTCATAGTTCTGCAAAGGCTTCAAACTTCAACACTAAGTGTTAACAGTAAAAATGGTAAGTATATAAAAGTATACAGGCAATAAACAAATATCTTTCTATCACCATATTGATCAGTCATGTACGTTCATTTAGTAAGACAATAGAGGTGATGAACGAGTAGATTTGATGGGACACTTCTCTACTACACTTACAATGCTAATTAATCCAAAAACAGAAAAGGCTGGTCAATACAAGATATGCATTATAGTCGATTCACCCTAATTACAAAAACATAGCCATGCAATAGTTTTGCCCAGGCTTTGAGATACAGCATCTGTCACACCAATACAACCAAGGTGAATGGAATTCCATTAGTAGTGCTACAACACTGAAAAATAACATTTTGAAATAATCAACAGCAACATGTCTTTCCAGAAAATATGTCCTAGTTACTCTGAATGACCCACAGACATCACAGTGAAAAGTTTGCATTAGAACTAAAGAAACAGTCGCTTAGTAACATGTTACAGTAATGTGATTACTGTTTTAGTAACTGCTCCATTACTTTGGAGAATTGATATCAGTTTGGTTTCTGTGTGTTAAGCTGAGTGACTGGCGCCGGACATGTTAGCTGGTGTGGGGAGGCGGGCGCTGTGTGTTCTTAGCAAGCATGCTAATGTTAGCTACTGATAAGCCTACATTCAGACACTAGCTGGTTTTGTTCGGAGAACTGAGGGTGTCTGAACCCCACAGCTTCACTGTGAGGGCTGCTGTGTGCAGTCACGTTAAGCTAGCTGTCCTTGGTCAGTTATCCCTCTGAACTGCAGGCAGGCTGCTTAAACCATTATGTCTCATAAACTTTCCAACTTTCCTTTTCTACTCGTGTTAAATACAGAATATGTGGTGTGTGAGTGTGGAGGCTTTGGAGTTGTTTACAGGCAGTTTGACGGAGCTGTGCTGAGTAACGAAATTAACTAACAAGTACTGTAACTACTTTTGCTGCTGAGTATTTAGTAAAATAATTACTTTTTCAATGAGCAATGTGTAAGGGGTAATTTATTACAGTTTCCAAGTAGCAGTAGCATGTTAGCATTGTCATTGTGTGCATGCTAGCATGTTGACGTTAGCATTTAGCTCAAAGCAGAGCCGCTAGCATGGCTGTACACTGCAAAAAAGGAATTTCAAGAAAGTAAAAAATCCTTGTTTCTAGTAAATTTGTCTTATTTTTTTGTCTAAAAAGATTAATCTTGTCAAGCATGTTTTGCATTAGAAAAGTAATCTCATTTAAAAAAAAATATATCTAGCTTTGTCTCAATAAGTTATTCCTGCTAATATTGAGCTAGATTTAACCAGTAACAAGCTACAACAATGGTTTCCATAATATTACAGCAGAGGAACAAGATTGTTTTTCTTATTTTAAGAGTAAGGCCACTTGCACAACTTCTCAATTTAACAATCGTATGAAATAACACCAATGAAAGTTTGTTCATCTATTTTTATTCATTGTCAACAAGAGCTGCTGTTTCACATTTCAAA
>LKNJ01005656.1:0-21986 GCA_002120245.1 Maccullochella peelii
ATGGTCATGAGCTTTGGGTAGTGACCGAAAGAATGAGATCGTGGATACAAGCAGCCGAAATGAGTTTCCTCCGAAGCGTGGATGGGCTCACCCTTAGAGATAGGGTAAGGAGCTCGGACATCTGGAGGGAGCTCGGAGTAGAGCTGCTGCTCCTTAGCATCGAAAGGAGCCAGTTGAGATGGTTCGGACATCTGATTAGGATGCCTCCTGGACGCCTCCCTTTAGAGGTTTTCCAGGCACGTCCAACTGGTAGGAGGCCCCGGGGTAGACGCAGAACATGCTGGAGGGATTATATATCTCATCTGGCCTGGGAACGCCTTAGGATCCCCCAGGAGGAGCTGGAAAGCGTCGCTGGTGAGAGGGACGCCTGGACAACCCTGCTTAGCCTGCTGCCAGCACGACCCGGCCCGGGATAAGCGGAAGAAAATGGATGGATGGATGGCTGTTATGGAATTGTTTAAATACAATTTGAAATTGTATAATAATTATAATTATTATAATAATACAATTATTATAATTATTATAATAATTATTATTATTATATGAATTGGCAGTTGGCAACAGGCAAACATCTGTATATGAATGGATTAAGGAGAGTTCATCAGTTATAGAAAAGCATGTTGTTTGAGCATTCTGTCACCGTGGATGCAGTCAACTGGATAACTGAATACTAATGAGGCAACAGCTTATGTTATAAAGATCACATTTTATACAATATTTCAATGTATTTATGTATGTTTATCCCCAGCAGACATTGGGGGAGCTATCAGTGGAAAGGGTAAGTCCTGCTGATTCCACCAGTGGCCTGTGTGTAGATATAGCCTGTGGCTCCTGTGTGGTTTGACTGGTTTGAGTTATGATGCTGAAAAGAATGGGTGTCATTTCTGACAATAAACCTTAATTAAGTAGGCTATTGTGTGTGTGTGTGTGTGTGTGTGTGTGTGTGTGTGTGTGTGTGTGTGTATGCTTGTAAACATGCAGGGAAAACATGAATAATGAACATTTAGAGTGGGGGTTTGGGAGGTTCTGCTTCAGGCCAGAAAAAGGCTGTGTCTGGCCCTGCAGAGAGCCACAGGCATGAACATCCTCTGCCGCAACCTTCATAAAGCAGTAGGCTACACCAGGAGCTGGATACCCAAGATCAATGAAGGCTGGCAAGAGCTGAAAGGAACATGTCGACTTCAGGATATTGCGATAAAATCCGCTGGACCGTACGATGCTCCCAGCGCTGCCCCAAACACTGAACCTGTACTGCTCCTGGAGCACAGCTGAGAGTAGCGCTGGGTGTCCGGCTGGATATGATGGATGCGTGTGGATGATGTGCGCGCATCAGGGACTAATCCGCCTCTGCTAGGAGAGGAGAGAGTCAGGGATAAAAATCACCATCGCATCTCTTCAACAACCTGCCTCTGAATAGTCCGAAAAAAAGCGAGAGGAGAGGAGGGAGGTGGAGAGGTCCGGCAGTGAAGGACGCCACCATCGCATCTCTGGATGGCTGCACTGTCCTCCTGAATGATCGGCCCACTGAAGGACCGCGAAGCCAAACCCACCGGTGTGGGGACTCAGAGAGCCTATATAAAGCCCAGCAGCGGCGTTTCAGCGGGTGTCAATCACCAGATCTGCATCAGCATCATCCGCTTTTCGAGCTGCAAACTGACTCGGATTAATCATTCTTTTGCGTCACCAGGGTAGCATACAGTAGGAGCAGCCATGGCTCATGGATGGGGATACGGAGCAACAAACGGTGAGGATCTCACAGCATCCAGCCGGTCTGATGGGCTGGATGTTCAGGTTTCTGTAACAGGTTAAGAACATGCTGCCACACTCTGAACTGTGTTGCTTTAGTGCAGACAGTATATTGCACTCACCAATTTGCCATTCCTCTCTAACAATGTCATTACTTAAATATAACATCACCACAGTAGCCCAGTTAAGGTGAAGCTACAACTTCAGGTTCAGTTGGTAGTTAACAGAACATTTCAGTTTTAAACATTGTTCTGTTCATTTTCAGAATGTGTTGGCTGTGGCCAGTTAGGTTACATGCAGAAAGCAGGACAAACTTTTAAAAGGTGAACTATTGCTAGAGTTCAAACTAGAGAATTAACAGCCTCTTGACTACCTACAACATTCAAATGCTACACACACATTCATTCATTAATGATTTAATGTGTATTTTTGTTCATTTTATTGCTAAAAGCGCACATTTAAAAAAGTGGAACTATTAATTATTAATGGATTATGGATTATAATCATTGAACTGAGGTATCATGTGGAGGATCTGAAAATAGCGTCTAATGAGGCAACATAACCTAAGGATAGAGAATAGGATTATTTCTTGCTATTAGTGGTTAAATTTAAGGTACATTTAAAACTATACAGTTGTGAGGTGCTTGTATTTTACTTTTCATTTTTTAATGCTAACAGTAGTAATAATACAATAGTAATATCATGACTTCTTTAACTTTTGATACTTTAAGTACATTTTTTCTGTTAATACTTCTGTGCTTTTACTTACTTTTAGTGAGTATTTTTGCACTGTGGTATTGCTACTTTTATTTAAGTAAATGATCTGAATTTCACCCTGCTGCTAAGTACAACTGAGTAGATTTTTGAATGTGGAACCTTAACTATTAGTGGATTATTATATTTCAACTGTGGAGTCATGTGAAGTATGTGAATACGTCTTTCTACACTACGACCTGATAAAGCAAGGATCACAGCAGAGGTGAGGAAAAGAAAGGAGCATTATTTTTCTTAGACATAAATCTAGTGGAATTACTTTGAAAAAGGTTGGTGTGAAAATACTCCACGGAACATAATAGAATAGGACAATAAACTTATTTATTATTTGAATATGTGTTTGTAGGACCTGACAGATGGGCAGAAAATTTTCCTGTAGCTAACGGGCCCAGGCAGTCTCCCATCAACATTGTCCCTAAGGAGGCCCAATACGACTCCACTCTGAAGGCTTTGAAACTCAAGTATGACCCCTCCAATGCAAAGGGCATTCTCAACAATGGACATTCCTTCCAGGTGGACTTTGTGGATGACACAGATAGTTCCAGTAAGCGCAGACATTTACTCATTTACTCACGCACATCTGTAATATTAGTATATTCCTTGTATTTACATTTTTTGTACAGCTGTACAATCCCTGCACCAAAATTGTGTTTTTGCTGCATCAGTAAACTATTTATATAATATAATATAATTTACTTTTTTTTTTTTTTTTTTNAAAAAAGGTCAGAAAAAGCCAGACTCTAGAGTCAGAATTTTGACTTTTGTTACAGAACTCTCACTTCTGAAATGTATTAAATTGGTTTTAAACTGTGGCCCTAAATAATGAAAGGAGACAGATATATTATAAATGTTTCCAGAAAGTATTAGTAAACTTTATCTGTCCGTCTTGTTTGTGCCTCCACCCCTGCTGTATGCACTGTAGCAGATAAGAGCGTCTAATGATGCCAGCGCTCAGTTAACCCTGATCAACCTTGATTCATTATCTGGAGGTCAACAGACTATCTGCACCACCTCACTCTGCTGCACCCACTGTTTATTCTACATCCATCCAGCATTCTAAAAAGCATATCAACATGAATTCAAAAATTACATATGACTTAAAATTTGCATTGTTTATGAAACATTATAAAATGTGCGCTCTCTGAGTTTATTATGGCACCAAATATTGCCCCAGCCTTTATCATTTAAAGCAGCAGCAGCAGCAGCAGTGTTTTCCAGGAATGAACAGAAGAAAAACAGAAGATAGGATGAATAACCATCATAACAGGACAGACAAAGAAAGGCGCAACAGAAATCCAAACTGAAATCCAATGAAAGGGGTCCTTCACTGATTTAGTATTGCACTTGCATACAGTTGGGGGAGTCACAGATTAAAAACAGAATAGTTAAAAAGGGGCATGTGCATAAAAAGGAGAATGTACATTTGAAATAAAATATAAACAAAAGCATTAAAATGGAATAGAAACAAATGGAAGTAATAGGAATAAATACCAAAGTCCCAACATGTTATGTTTGATAATGTGCAGGTTACTGACAAGCATAGATTGACTAACTGTTGATGTTAAATTCACGTCTCTAATGATTCGGGTGTTTTGTTCTAATCAGCCCTGACTGGAGGCCCTGTTTCTGGAATGTATCGTTTGAAGCAGTTTCATTTCCACTGGGGAGCCAGTGATGATCGAGGCTCCGAGCACAGTGTCAACGGCATCAAGTTCCCCTGTGAGGTACTGAAGCTACTACCTGAAGGGGGATTAAAATATGCTCACATACAGTGGCAGATCCTCAATTCATGTTATGGAATAAACAGACAGGTCGTGTGGTGTTAATGGTGATATTATTCTGTCTTTGTCAAGAGGCTCAGGTAAAAAAAATTAAACGTTAGAATGGTTCTTCATATGCAGTATTTCTCAAAACCACAGTGGATTGGGGAGAGGACTGTGAGGCAGGGGCACAGCTAAAGACGCTGAAGTCATTCATTCTGTTTTTTTCTGGGAATTTGGGGGTTTACATTCCACAATTAAAAATGACAATGCATTAACTGGTTGATTCCAGTATCTTTAGAGCCAATATATCCAAGTGTAACTATTTTTAGGTCAATAAACTAACAAATAAATAAAGGATGCAGTACTCTCCATGTAGGGAAACAGAACTTACAGATAGACAGCTGAACCAGGAAACTGAACATTTGAACTATCTATGTGATTAAAAAAGTGAGATATCTTCTGTGGTGTTGGGGAGATGTGGACTCATGACATTATCACAGATGCGCCTCTGTTCTCTAACCCCCACCTCACATTTTTGGATCTTTCATAATTGCTCCCAAAGACTTGCTGAACACAAGAGAAGCTTGAAAACAACTACAATTGTCTGTCTCTCCCCACTATTGCTCATGTTTTGGGTAAGAGGACACACCGTCTGGGCCTGGTCCTTAAAAGACTAACTTTGCCTCTTTTTCTTGTTAGCTTCACCTGGTGCACTGGAACACTAAGTACCCTAACTTTGGAGATGCAGCCAACCAGCCTGATGGACTGGCCGTGGTCGGGGTCTTTCTCAAGGTGATTCATCACTAACAAACCATCAGTCTGTGACTGAACTACACACTAGGGGTGGGAAGGTGCTTTAAGTATTCATTCAGTTCAATTGTGTGTGTGTGTGTGTGTGTGTGTGTTGTGCTTCAGATTGGTGCTGCCAACCCCAGGCTTCAGAAAGTTCTGGATGCCTTGGATGGTATTAAGACAAAGGTAAAAACAGCTGTCCCAGAATTCCAAAAACACAGCTTTGCTGAATACAAATGTGCTCATACTGTCTGTGAACAGCAATTTATAAACCTGGGTAACCACAACTCCATTGCCGTGGTTAACAATGATTTACTATTGTTTCACTTCCTTCTTTCCTTCCTCACTCCCTCTCTTCCATCCATCCTTTCCTCACGCCTGCAGGGAAAGCAGACCACCTTTTCTAACTTTGACTCAAAGACTCTTCTTCCTGGTTCTCTGGATTATTGGACCTATGAGGGCTCTCTGACCACGCCCCCCCTGTTGGAGAGTGTCATCTGGATCCTCCTCAAGGAGCCAATCAGTGTCAGCCCTGCACAAGTATTTAACTTCACATACTTAGTCACTTTTCCTACATAAAATCAAAATGAGTAAGAAAACACGCTCTGACAAAGCTCCTGCGCAGAAAATCAGGACACACTGAACCAAGACATATACACTCTGTAGCTTCATAATAAGAGAGGAGAGATAAAAGTGTCATCAGTTACGTATTTGAAGGGCAGTAGTGTTTGAGACTCCTCCCCAAAAAAAGTACGGGTAGGTTGTCTGTGCAGCAGCTTATTACGAGCCATATTTATGTTTGTATGTATGGCGACCTCTAGTGGCCGTACAATAACAGGAGCAAACAAGGAAGTCTGCTGAGGTAGTATAAGGAGCACCAAAGTACACAGGAGGAGGTCGTGGTGGATATATGGGTCAAACAACACTGGACCTTCACCCAGGAGACCGCTGTTTGTGTCCCGTGTAAAACCAAAAGTCAACCTTGACATACCTTAAGTTACATTAGTAAGTCAGGTTACTAAACTTTACTTACTAACGTACTTATTTTAACCCAAACCATGATCTTTCCTAAACCTAACCAAGTAGTTTTGGTGCCTAAACCTAACCAAACTGCAGACCGCTTCACAACGTTAACCACATGTTTATTATTGTTACCATGACAACGAAGGTCTTATACACCTCTTGCTTTGGAGCAACAACACAAAAGTGAGATTGTTTGTGTCGTGTCTCTAGATTAGAGCGAGAAGTAGAGCTTGCATGCAAAATCCATCTGAGAGAAGAGCCAACTCTTGGATTTGACCTATTCTAACCCCAGACTATTCCCCTGTGGCGTGTTTCTCGTATAAAAGTCTTGTAGCACCAGTAAACTTGCTTTTAGCTAATTGTGCATGATGGCTGTCCTGTGTATCTGGCTTCCTTTTGAGCACTGGTTGTGTACATTCTCAGAAAGCGGTGCGATTAAGCCCCATGAACTGTGATAGGCAGTGTATCAGGTTGCGAAGTAAGATCAGAAGCATACCAGAAGCTAATAGAGCTTGTCTTCGCTGCCCCTTTCTTGAGGTCCACAGCATGCAGGGAATCTGTCCGTGATAGATATAAGATACATATATAATCCATCCATCCATTATCTATACCGCTTATCCTGTAGAGGGTCGCGGGGGTGCTGGAGGCTATCCCAGCTGACATTGGGCGAGAATACATATATAATTTAAGATATAATTTAAATATGTCTGGAAGGTCATATGGGTATTGGTGTTTCACTGCAACTATATAGTTCATGTGTATGTGCGTGAACATGCACAAAATAGCCTGTGTGTATTTGTGGCAGTCCTAAATACGAACATTTTTCTTGGCAGCCCACCTGCCGGTATGTGGGTTGGACATGCTGCTTCAGTACAGCTTTTCAATCATGTAGTCTGGTGAGACTGCTGCTGAATTCTCCAGCAGAAGCTGAAAATGAGAAAATTAAAGGCATGAAGTGTTGTGCCTCAGGGAGTCTGAGGCTATTTTCTCATGAGTCTCTTTTTACAGTATTTTTGAATAGCCTCATACACACTTTAGACTTTGATCTCGTGAAGTGTTTGTGCATGATTTGAGGAGCCAGAATGTTGGTCCAAACATTATCAAGGTCAAGAGTGTAAGAAGCCATGTCATGCTTTAGAGCTGGGTGGGTCTGAGTCTTGAGTGCCTCGTGTTTCACTGAGATTACGCTGACAGCCCATATCAACACTGGACAGTTTGTATGCTGCCACAGTGTACGGTGATGTGACATAAATCCCACATAGAGTAGGTAATGGGCTTTTTTTTCTAAAGGTTTAATGCTCAGTTTTCCCTCCCTAAATAAACCTAGATGTACAACTATAAGATGTGCTTCTATAGAGAAATATGTCCCTTCTGCAATGTAGAAATGAATACACTGACACCCAACATGTTCTTTGTTGTGACAGAGAACTGCAAGCATTGCTGAGTACGCCTGCTGAGGGAAATTAAATTTAAGCTTACCAGCTAGTTAAAAGCTCCCAGAGGAGTTGTTGTTTATGCCACACTGCTGCTTCAGTTGTTTCACACACACACGCACACACACACACACACACACACACACACACACACACGGCCAGATCTTTTACACTCACCATTCTACCTAACATGTACTCTTGCTTCCAGTAGCTCAGTTTTCACAGCTTTGGCTTGTTTTGCAGAGGCAAATGAAGGCTGTTCCAATTGTTGGACAGTTTCCTTATGCGATCATGTGCAATAAGGGACAATTTTCAGTGTCAGGAGGGCTGTGTTTTGTCCCACCATGTGCACATGTGAGATAACCTCCACAGAAAGAGAGTGTAAGGTAGCTGCCCTGTACAACGCTGCATTGAAGATAAACTGGAGCAAGTGAAGCAGCTGTTTGCATTCCATTCCACATTTCAGCTGGTAGCTGATCGTTTAACATGATCCAGGTAGTCACTGTTTCCTTTAGTCCCAGGGACTGTACAGTAGATGAGCGAACACTTTACTACTGGCCTGTTTTAATCAAAGTGCACTTTGATTTGACCCCTGAGGATACAAGAGCTCATGGGAATGTTTCATCTTTCTGGTTCCTGTGCAACATGCACTCGGTGTCCATTTGCATTGGAGAAATTATTCTATAGCCACAGAAAATATTTGTTTCTGATTAGATGGCAGGTGTTGGGTATCTGGAATGTTCAAACAACATCTTTTTGCGCTGTACACAAAACCTTTTCTGCTTTATCTGCTAAAAACTCATATATGTGCCTGTAAAAAGTCAGTTCAGCTGAATCATCGGGCCCCCCACTAACCGTGACGTTATAGGCAAGACTCGTTGACACGTTGACCCCCCAACAACAAAGTGTCATGGGGTTCTTCTCCTCCACCTCCTCCTCCATTCAAATCTTCCAATATTATGCAGCCCAATAGAAGCTCCCAGGGATAAATCGGTCCCATGTAAGGGGGCAAACTCACAGAGATCCATGGAAATCAGACCTTAATTACCTTTCTCTTTTTCTCCTTTCTCCTTGTTTCTCCGTCCTCATTAGATGACCATGTTCCGCAGCCTCCTCTTCTCTGGGGAAGGAGACACTCCATGCTGCATGGTGGACAACTACCGGCCTCTTCAGCCTCTGAAGGGTCGTCAGGTCCGCGCCTCCTTCAAATAAACCCTGCTTCATCTTCATAGCGCCTTTGCCCTTTGCTCATCCTTCCCTCCTTTCCCGAACCTTCTTACTCCTACTGTGCTTATATTAGCATTATTGACATCAACTTGAAAAGTAGAATAAAAGCCACTCTGCTTACATTTTCTACGACATAGACTACCTGGATGTATCTTGAATTAAAGGCATGAAGACATAGGCTTCATTTACACTTGTCATTTCAAGTGTCTCGTATCCAGATAAAATCCAGATGCTTTTTAAGACTTAACTTGCTTACACTTCACTTTCATTTACACATGAATCAGTCGTTATCACAAGGATAGGAGGAGACAGACCTTGGATGTATTTAGAAAATCAGACAGTGACAACTTACTGACATAGTGACACTATGGGAAGAGTAAAGATTATGTATGCGTCTTGGAGAGATGGATGCATTTACATCTTTTAAACATCTGTTAATAATGCGTCTCAAACCACCTCCAGAGGTGGCTTGAACAACAGGATTTCAGTCCGTCTTGAATGCATTTACACTTTTTTGAGATCGTACAGCTATCCCATCCACCCAAGACACATGAAGCCTAAGTGTAAATGACGTCACAGATTGTTCACACATAGAACAGCACAGACAAAGGTACCCTAAGAATTTGGATCTATCCCAGCCAACACAGGTACCAAGGAACTGATCTACTGGAAATTCTGGCCCCTGATCTCCTGGTTACAACATGTTTGCATCCCATTTTCTCTGGCCACGCTATAACTAATAATCTAAATTATTTTTTTAATAAAAAACCCAGAATAGAACTTCATTGTAAGTAAATAAAAAGACATACTACTTAGGCAACTGTATATTATAGCATCATGTGTGCTGTACAGTATACTACAATTGAAAAGCACACCTAGCCCATCCAAGGTGGATATAGGCCTAAATTACATGCAGGGATATTGATCAAAAGTAGTAATAATAATAATTCCCTCATCCTTTTAAAAATATAAATAAATTGATTTGCCTTGTTTGAAATTAAAGCATTTATCAACTTCCTGAAGCTTCTTTCTATGCATTTTATTGTGTTGTGAATTGTGCCGCAGGCAGCTGCTCAGATTGTGAAAGCTAATGTTTTTACTGATATTTACTCATTTTTTCAGTTTGGCCGTGACATTTATCAGTGGTGACAGTTGTACACGATGGCCACCACCCATCAACTGGCATTTCTATGCAAGTAGATTTTTAGACTTATGACTCATGATGGTACAGTAATGCTATGGAATGCCCCAGTGTGTTGGGAAGGACAGTCTTACCCAGGATTGGCTGATGGTACAGCTTGAGGCCATGTCCACATTAATGCATGTAAATAGACTAGTTTTTTTCTGTGTTGGGCTTCTATCCATTCTGGCTAAATGGAGTTTAAAACAAAAAATAGCCAGCACCCTACTGAACAACTGAACTACCTATCACCACAGTGCATTAAACATTGTCTTTAAGCTTCATGTAAGACAGAGCTGATATGCTGGAAAAAATTTAAAGGATCCATGTATGACTAAACATTAGCACAAGCTACAGTATCAATGTAGGCCATAGAATTTTTCATTGAATTATTATACTTTGTCAGAAATGTCTACAGTCATTACTTCATCTAACTAAACTGAGATCAATGGCAGGTATAAGAGACCAGCGCAGTGTTGCTTTTGAGCTTTTATATCAATGTTATTTAAAAAATCTGCTTTCAAAGTGTGGCTATAGAGAAACCCGTAACCCTTTAAAGTGTGTCACTTTGACACTGCTGTCACATTACAGATGGAGAAATGTTTTGTGTGAATCTGTCATGTCACTAATGGAAAATAATTTTATCAATAAAAACTTACAGATGTCTCAGATTTTCCTTCTTGTTCACAACTTCTAATCACATATTAGCATTCATTTAATTTTCAGATTTCAGGATTACTCAAAAGGGGTTTTTCTTTAGTTATGCACAGATTATTGTTCTTTAACCACGCTAGCTGTGTGGTGGATAGTAATGTCGATCGGTCTGTTGGTCCACCACTGTGATCCAGACTGAAATATTTCAACAACCATTGAATGGACTGCCATGAAATTTTGCGCAGACATTTATGGTTTCCAGAGGATAGATCCTACTGACTTGGATGATCCCTGACTTTTCCTCTAGCGCCACCATGAGGTTGACATTTATGGTTTTGAGGGAAATAAATCAACAACTGTTTGATGGATTGCCATGTAATTTGGTCCAAGTAGCCATGGTTCTCAGAGGATGGATTGTAGTAACTTTGGTGATCCTGTGATCCTCTATAATGTCATATTGTCATATTTGTCCAATACTTACAATACTTACTGACTTTATGACCAAATACCTTCAAAACTATCAGCCTTAGCTGTACTTTGTGTTTATTGCCAATTAGCAAACGTTAGCATGCTAACATGCTAAACTAAGATGGTTAACAATGACATTAGCATTTCACTCAAAGCACAACTGTTCCTTGTTGACCTTTTAAAGTTGCCCATTTTACTTGGTCCTACATGATTTTAATGAGAGGATGGGATGCTGTGATTTAGGGTAATAATGAATGCATTTCATATTAAGACTTTACATAATGCAGACTTCCATACAAATATGATACAATTATAAATTAAGATTGTTTTTTATAAATCTGTTATAAAACAGTGCTGCTGCCTTTGGCAGGGGATGAGTGGTGTTGGCTAGTGACGGCCTTATGTAACACTGTTTGGCTGTTTGTTGGGGTCTCTACCAACACTCCTTTGTTAGAGTCCTTAGCATCACAAACCATTAGCTGGATGGTCTTTGTTAGACAGTTGGCCATTCAACAGCCACTCTGTCTCTAACTGTCTCTGTCAGTGTCTCAGCTGCAGTGATGAACAAGAGGAAGAGGGTGAGGGTGGGGTAGGGGTTGATGACTGAGACTTAGAAGATTTGTTTTACTGATTTACAGTATTTTTGTAAATTTGACAATACATTGAAGGTACACCAGCTCAGAAATACAGCAACATAGTATCTGAGAAAATAGTGGGACGAAGTGGAGATCACTGGTACACAATAAAGACTGAAGGTTCCCAAGACCTTCAGAGGTCAGGAGAATATTGCCACAGAGGTACTTTTTGTAGGCAAGAATTATCTGCTGGCAACTTTAGAGAATGGTGATGCTGAGTCATTGACAAGTGTTTCACACATAATGAAAGTGGACTGCGCTAAGACAAAATCATAACCAGTTCACGCACTACTGCAAGTCAGGCTTGGGATGAGATATTCTCTTTGTTCATTGTTTTAGATGTGTGATGGGGGAATTTATTTTTTTGCGGCAGCTATACCCATTTTACAATGAATTACAAAAATTACTCAATCTATTTGTTTTCCAGAGACTGTCTACCAGACAGTAACAACAGCATCTGACTTAAAAAACGCAACCCCCTCATTAATTTTAATGAAGCCAGTCCGGCAACAGAGAGGGGCAGGGCCGGATTTAGTGTTTTGGGGGCCCTAGGCAAACTGGGGCATGACAATGTTGGTATTGACAGATGTAGAAGAAGTACTCAGAAGATTTAATTAAATTAATCTATTAAGATTAATAGGCATCATAACGGCATGTGCACAGCGTCTCTCCAGATTCTATGAATTAGTAGTTATCTGCCTATTTGTTTCAAGTCTGTTCACTCAGAACAGTCTTTCATATGTATCTTACAGAGAACAGGCCCTTTTGGACATTTGATCTCACAATTCTGACAACTTTATCATCCCAAGACATTGGAGGCTACCAACCCTGCTCCGCTGGCCAGAAGTGCTTGCAGGCTGCGTCGATATTGTAAACAAAGGTGGGGGAAGAAAGGAGGCCTAAGCTAAAGCGAACTCCTCATCGACTATCTCTACCTAGCATTTTCCTCACCAATGTTTGGTCTCTGGTGAACAAAATGGATGAGCTGCAGATCTTCTCTCACGAAAGGATTATGGACTGCATCATGATTTTCATAGAAACAGTAGCACCACTGAGTTAATGGGGCGCTATGTCCTCCGGGCGGATATAACAGCTGATGAGAGGTTGGGGACTGCAGGGTTGCCAACTCTCACGCTTCTCTCACGGTTTTTAAACCCTGATGGTGAATTGAGTCCAAATATGTGCACATGATAAAGTGATTAAGCCCATGGGCCATGGCATCAAAATCTCACTCCAGCCAGGTACCCAAAGTTGGCAACCCTGGGGACTGTGCATTTACAGTGTATATTTACACTGCTGTAATCGAGAGTCACTGCTCCGCTGGATATCTCATGGTTAAGTGTAGACCTTTCTATCTGTCCAGAGAGTTTACATCTACTGTTGCTGAGCATATATGCCCCTGGATGCTAATGCTAAACTTGTTATGAAAGAACTGCATGCTGCCATTAGCAAACAACAGACTATACACAAGGAGGCAGCCATTGCGGGGGACTTCAACCACTCCAACCTGAAGACTGTACTCCCCAAATTCCACCGTGCCAGTCTAACCAACTCTTATTGTTCCTACTCCCCAAGTACACATCACTCATCAAACATGTGAAACCCTCAGTGAGTGAGAACATTTTAAGTGTGGCAGTGAGAGCAGACTCTGTACGACATCACCTGTTTGAACACACAGACTGGAGTGCGTTTGCCACTCATGTCATCCTGGACTCCCACACGGACATTGATTTCTAGGCCTCCACCATTCTGAACTATATCAACACTAACATCAACAGTGTCAACACCCTCAAATGGATTACAACATTCCCAAATCAGAAGCTGTGCTGAAAGCTGGATTCACACCAAATCAGGCGTGAATCCAAAGCCAGTCCTCCCATTCAATTGGACATGGGTAGTGCATTTAGGCTGCGGTGGTGATGCTGAAAAAAATGCAGCGGCCTGTGGCAAAAAGTTGAAACAGAATCAACTTTTGGAGAAACGCAACCTGACGTCACACTGCGGTGGCCAATCACGCCGGCGATCAGACGGAAGACGCCCAGGTGAAGAAGACCCTTGTTTATCATGTAGCAATGTAGCATTCCACTGTTTATTGAGCAAGTGTGAAGATGGAAGAGAGACTGATGGATTGCCGCCATGATGAGCTTCCCAGAGCTGTTCAACCCTGCCACGAGGAAGTACAAAGATGTTGTATCGTTCTTCAAATTGGGATTTCTGGTTAGTGTTTCTACTTGTGCTACAATCAGCATGGCCATGTAGTGACACACCCACATCGCTGCACAACCCTGCGCTAATCGCTGCAACGCCTGATTTGGTGTGAATACAACTGAAGGCATACAACACTTTTCAGATCGCTTTCAGATCAGGTGACGCTCAGGCCTACAGTTCATCCAGGGCTAACCCAAAGAGGGGCATTAGGAGGGCCAAGCACAGCCACAAGCTAAGGACTGAAGAGCACTTCAACTCCGACCCCCAACGCATGTGCTAAGGCATCCAGGCTATCACAGATTACAAACCCACCAACAGCACCCCATCAACCAGCGATGCCTCCTTCCCTGATGAGCTCAACAGCTTTTATTCCCGCTTTGACAGGGACAACCATGAGGTGGCCATCAAGGCTGTGCTCCCAGCAGACCACCAGCCCCTCACACTTGTCTACTCTCGCCTGGTGTTTTCCTCACTAATTTCTTCATTCCTATTAGGATTAGTGAAAGGCAGTGTGCAAGACAGCAAGAAATGTACTCACAGTCCACACTTTCTCATCACAGTTAAGACCACTTCTTCCATCTCCTTTGCTGAAACAACTCTTTTCTGTTTGTTTAATGTGAGATCCCTTGCTAATAAATCTGCCAGGATTTTATCATGACCAACAAAATTTATTTTTTTAATCATTACAGAGGATTAATCCTGATGAATGTGCCCCTCTCATTGAGTCTTCCCCCTAGAATGGATATTTCTGCACGAATCACCTGCCAAGACTGATAAGTCGAGGTGGTGGCTGGAGAGTAACACACAGAACTGATTTTAGTTGTCCTCCAGTCTCACCTGGCAGTTCCTCCACCTTTGAGAGTCTTAGTTTTACTTTAAAGAATAAATTGCCCATTCTATGTGTTTTAATCTACAGACCTCCTAAACTTAGTTCTGCTTTTATTCAGTTCTTTTATCAGTCATTATTGTCAGGGTGCACAATCGGGGACCCAAACGCAGGACTCGACACACAGGTAAGTATATAGGCAAGGTCTTTTACTGGATAAAGTTCTGGTTCGGTACACGGGAAGACAGTCAGTAACACAAACAGAGGGATCCAAATCAGCAGGCAAAAGGCAAGGTCAAAACACAGGCGAAGGTTGTCACGAGGAGTAGGCACACAAGAGACCGCTGGAAAGGCTGGCATAGTTGGCAACACAATCTGGCGCCAGAGCTGGGGATGAACAGAGGTATATGTACACAGGGACCAGGTGTAGGTAATGAGCACAGGATTCCCCAATGAGGATGATTAGCGTAGGCGGGAAACCAGACCAGACAGGAAGTGCATCAATCTGCAATGATACATGGAGTGAGTATTTCAATGTAAAACAGGAAATGCACATAGATGCAACATGCCAGACACTGTTCAGGCCCTGACCTGACAATTATGTTACAATATGACAGAGTTCTTATTCTTGGTGATTTAATATCCATGTTTGTTACCCCTCTTCCTCCTCATTTACTTCTGATTTTATCAAACTTTTAGATTCTCTCTCTCGATCTTAGATACTCTCCTATGGTTTCCGTTTGGAAGATGTGAATTTGTTTGATTTTTCTGTCTCTGATCTTTAGGCAGTGCTCTTCCAGGTTCTATTCCTCTCGCCTGACCCCAAACACCCAAAACTATTTCGCTCCCGCCCCCTAAAATCACTCTCTGTTCCACGTTGTTAGCTTGTAAGTGTTTTTAATAGCTCTTGCTATGTAGGAAGGCAAGGCGGAAATGGAAGAAGGATAAACACAGTGTCTCCCTTGCTTCACTTAAATATCTGATGTCTACTTGATGTCAGTTCACAACGGATCGCTAAACAGGGTCATAATCCCAGAAACCTCTTTAAAACCATAAACTCTGTGATTGATCCCCCGCTCAGCCAGCCAGTTGAATTCTCCCCGGATAGACAGAGACATTTTTTTTTACAACAAAATAGTGGAGATTTGGCAGCACATTAACATTAACACAGAATTCAGAGAGCCTGATGTTGACTCCTTCTCACCTTCAGCATTAAGCATTTCACTCTTTAACAAAACGGTCTGTCTCTGTAGGGAGCCTTTCCGTAATGTTGTCAGACACTTAGAATAACAGTCTGAGCCTGTCAGTGGCAGAAACAAGCACTTTTAGTGGACGGACTTTTCACGGGCGCAGTTGCCTCAGAGATTTACGTTGCAGCCATTGCAGCCCGTTCACAGATGCGAGGCGATCTACTGGACCAATTCCAAACTAATGGTAAGTATTAGTAATTTCGACACCAAAATGTGTTAAAATAGGGTCCAGGTTTAAAAATACCGGAGTTTCCCTCCAGTCTGCAGCTGTAAATGTTGTTTAGTTGTTTATTGGCTTTTGGTCCAGATGTCCTGCAGCCCTTTTCCAGAAGGTTAGTTCTCCCTGATGAACAAAAGAGCTATCTTAAAAAAAACAAGCAAAGTGTCATGCTGGACCCAAAAGTTGATCTGATTAATGTCTTCTACCTGATCTATAAAGCATTAGTAAATGATCTATTAACCATTTATTTACCAATATTGGTTTGTACAATGACTCTGGCCTGTTGAAGCTATTGAGAGTTACTAAAGTCTAACAAAAGGCAGCACTTCAGTTTTTGATTAAATTACAGGTCTGCAACATGCTTGAGGAGCAATTCCAGAATTGAGGCCAAGGAAAGTGTTTCTTATTGTAGAATATATGACTTCAGTTATATTGATTTAGATTCAAGCCATTTCAAAAACTACCTCAAAAATCCACCAACTCAGAGCTAACAAACAACAGGCTTCTTCAGCCCTGGCTTAACCTGATAAGATAATTAAATGTACAGACATTTTAAAAGCAGTTATTAGCAGCTTCTTTTTTTTTTTACAGCCATCTTTCACTTCATTCTAATGCATAGACAGCCATGTCCAATATTCAAACCCAGGACCTTCATGCTCTGACCTGACAGTGAACCACCATGTTGTTAATATGTTTATACATTGTGCCTCTTTGCTTGCCTGTCTGTCCACTTGTTTAAGTGTGTGCTTGTGAAGGGTCTGGTTGGGTGAGCGAGGTCTGCTCTCTGTTATCATCCCACAGCCACAGATTGGGTGTACAGAGAGAGGAGAGCTTCTCAGAACCTGCTTACACAGAATAATTATCAGACACACACACACACAGACTCTGACTTTCACTATGTTGCCTGAAAGACACCTAATAAGAAACCAAGTGGTCACAAACCCTCACACTCCTGAAACAAATTCACCCACATGGACCATTACTAACACACACACACACACACACACACACACACACAAACTCTCTTGCTCACAGTACCACACCTTGACCTCACCACATACAATGGATAGAGCAATATAGGATGATGCATAATGCATCAATACACAAAAGTGCAACAGGAGATTTTAGAGTAGTGCAATATGCACAGCAACAATACAGGACAGAGTGCATGGCTGTATACACATTCAAATTAAAATAGTATGCATTCTGAAAACAGAGGCAAACCAGTGGCCTGCAGGTTTAGGTTACTGTCCACTTTAGACTTTTGCCAGCTGTGAGGAATACAAAACTGATGTCCGTTACTGTAATGTTGGTGTTGTAAGTGTAAACACATGTCCAAACATAAAAAGAAAGAAAATCATCGAAGGATGACAGCCTGTGAACCAGACATGTGTGAAACAAATAATATCAGCATGAAGGTGGTTTTGGATGGGTGCTACAATATGCATGTACTTTTTATTTTCCTGTTATCCCTGATCATCTGGGTTTCAGCTGATTTTCCCAAAACTGTGTGGTATTATGATAAGGATTAGTCACAGTCCATGGCCCGCATTGGAGAACATCTGGTGGAGACTGAAACTGAAATAAAGTAGTAAATAAAAGCATGCTGCCTTACTGCACCAAGGTACATGTGGTGCAGTCATTTTAACAGGCCATGTTAAATGTTTTACTCCTACTGCCGGGTGCCTCTCAGGCTGAGATATCACACTGTATAAAATACAAATGACCTGTAAAACCAGGACTGTTACTGCACCACATCAAGTGCTATTAAAGAGGCACTACAGAGATTGTACACATAAAGGTCAGTTTACTCTTCATGTTAGTACTCAGCTTTGTCTGGGAAAATAACCCTGATGATGTCATAGTGATGTAATCAGGGTTATCTCATCTTGGGAATGGAAATTACAAATTGGTTGAAATATTGTGAAAAAAAATTGTAATGTGAAAAAAGTGAACATTTTGAGAGGGAAAAATGTATGCATTCTTTGTTCCTGTGGAACTTCAGCTGCAACGTCAAAACACGTCAGGTTTTGTGACATTTTGTTTCAGTATTCTAAAATCTATGATACACTTCAGGTCATCCACGTCCCTCATAAAAAATGACAGACTGTTTACTACAACAGAGCATTCAAATCTTTCATAACACAGTACAGAACATATTGTGGAAATATTATGCCTTTATATTCGTGCTATTATGACTTTTTTTCTCAAAATTCTCAAAACTTTTCCTGGTACATTTTAGATTTTATTCTTGTGGCCCTAATGCTCCATCATATAATAAAACTGATGAGCATAATTTAAACTGGAATCATCCTTTGCGATACTGTTGTTTTTTGGTCCTGTTAATGGTCTCTCCAGTCTTTCATGTCCTCATGTCCACTGTCTCCTGTCTGATAAATCTGGAAAGGATATTAATGAGAGGACAGATGACCCAGCAGCACCACTGAGCTACGAAAATGACTAACAATGCCATGTCCACTTCAAAGGCAAATTGGAGAGGTTTTCTGTGTGTGTGTGTGTGTGTGTGTGCGCGCATGTGTAGCGTGGCTGTCAGGATATGAAAGGAGCTTTGATGAATCTGAATGGGCTCTCTGCTTCACAGACTAGGCCACTGTTTTAGAGAGAGAGACAGAAAGAGGAGAGAGAAGAGGTTTTGGAGTTTTTTAATCTGAAGGTTGTACTGTGATTGTAAACATGATATTTGTAATCTGCTGCTCCACAGATTCTGTTCTGCTTTGATGGAGAGGTGCATAATCCTCTGTGTTAACTCCAAATATTACATAATGAAAGGATTCCCTCACCAACTTTCCCTCTCTGGCACTACAACCACCCCTCCCCCTGTACCACAGTAACATACAATGCCACTCTCTCCACGGCTGAGTGACAACAGTAACCATGGCAACTACATGTTCATATCATAAAATATAGAAAAGGCGGGGGAACAGCTTTTCATTGGAACAGTTTTCAGGCCGACCTGAGCGATGTTTTTATCTGCAAATAGAACTGTGGCTGCTCATCCTCATGGGACCACACTTTGGTTATTCTGCTGGGGTTTGAGGTCTTAGAAATATTTCTATGTGTGAATCAGTGCAAAACAGTGCTGTAAAATATTTTCTGGCTGTGCACAAATATGCACCAAAGTTGGCTATAGCAGGGGACATTGGATGGGAACCATTTGAGGCTCGCTGGAAGAAATGTATAGCTCAGTTATGGCATCGGTTGTTTGATGGAACAAAGCAGGCTGACAAGAAAGCTATTTAAATGGGATTAACAAATGACTGGCTCTTGGTCAAATTGTTGTGTACATTGTTCTACAACATTCCAACAAAACCAACATTCGTCAGTTCAGAGAATCTGTGTTTGCTCAGAGTAAAGAGCAGAGGGCTGATGGTATATGGACTAAACCAAAACTGTGTGGATGATAAAATATGAATATGGTACTGAGAATCATGTTGTATATAATTTATCCAAAAAGCAAAGATCTTTATGTGCCCAGCTGAGATCTGGTACATAAAACACTTACTTTTGAAACCGGACAGTATGTCAGTCTGGAAGAAGAAAAGCAGATTTGTTCAATGTGCTGTCTGAATGATTGAGAAAATGAAAAAAAAACCTTTATTGTAATAAACAGTGGTGAGGATAGTACCTGTAATGTTGGTGTTAATTTTTTACATCAAGATAATGAGATGCATGCCATAATAGAAACACAGAGACTTTATTGTTGGGGCACCAAAAGTTAACATATTTCCCCTCTCAGCACATTACTGACTGGTTACTATAGCACCTGATTTTGGTGGACTTTGGTGACAGTTCAGCCCAGTCTGCTACAAAATACATTCCTGTGCAACTACAGTATTTTGCATTAACATGATGTCCTCATTGGGAATATTCATTCCTAGACCACCACAGAGAGCTATTTTTTGGGCATCTGATTAGGGTGGCCTCCAAGCACTATGACTAGATTGAATAACTCAGATTTGGATCATGTACTCCTCCCACCTCCTTTTGGATTACCTGCTTCTTGTGTTGTTTTATGGGAGCTGCATCTCCTACATCGACATCATGCAGAGCTCTGCCAGTGCGACCCATCATTACTCTAAATTTATGCATTTCAATTTGGGCCAATTCCTTTTGGCCCTATCTTTCACCTTTTCTCTCTCTGCTCTTTCTTTTTTATTTAATTGCTCTCTCTTTCTCTATCTGCTCTTTCCCTTTCTTTCACCTCTCTTTCCTTTTCTTTCTCATTCGGTACATCCAAATATCCTCTAAACTGAGAGCTTCCACCAATTGTTTTTTTTTTTTCCCAACTCAACTTCTTCCTGCTTTGCTATCACAAATAACTCCTCCTTTTTGAGCAGTCTAATCATCTCTCCAAATCTTAACAAAAATCAGAGGCCATTATGCCAAGGTTACAGGTGCTGATAAACAAACACTGAAACAACCAGGCTACTGGTTGAACCACAACCACCAAATACTGAACCACAACCACCAAATGAGAACTGCACCAACCAGCTACATACATGCTACAAACAACCATGAGTCTTTACATTACACTTTCTGACATCCAAACAAACAAAATGCTGCTATGTGGAAATCACTGAAATCACCAAATCCTGATGCATGGAGGAAGACAATGACATGCACTGTCAAAGGGATAAGGGTGAAAATATAAAAGAAGCGCCTCACGGAGGGTTCATTGTGTCCTTAGGCTCACATGAAAGCAGAATGCTTTGCAACGGCTCAGTATTACCAGGTTTGCACTCAAAAGCACGACTCAGAGACCAGGCAAGTAAAGTTAGAAGTTCATCCCATTGCAAGGGATATTAATTTTGTATCTTGCAAGCTGTCTCCTTTTCCCCTGCAGCCTTTCCTCCAAACTGTACACAGTGCAGTCATTTTGTACCTCCTCAGCTGCATTCATAGCTCCATCTGCTGCTGTGAAAGCCATGGATGTCAATTTTTAATTCAATTCAATTCAGTTTTATTTATATAGCGCCATATCATAACAAAGTTATCTCAGGGCACTTTTTCATATAGAGCAGATCTAGACCGACTCTTTATGTTTACAGAGACCCAACAATTCCCACCATGAGCAGCACTAGGAGACAGTGGCAAGGAAAAACTCCTTTTTAACAAGCAGAAACCTTGAGCAGAACCAGGTTCTGGGTGGGTGGTCATCTGCCTCAACTGGTTGGGTTGAGAGAGAGGAGTGGGAGAGAGCGAGGGAGAGAGAGAGAGAGAGAGCAGGAGGAAAGCGAACATACACAGCACAGTTCAGTTCTACATACAGATGTAAAGTAACAGTAGTGGGAATGGTATTAATGTTAATACAAATAATACTAATAGCAATATGGTAGTAGTAATACTAATAATAAGACCAATAATAACAATAGCAGCAGCGGCTGCCAAGCAGGAACGTGGGGGCAGCAGGTGGCTTGCAACCACAGATCCAGGCTCCGCAACCACAGATCCAGACTCCGCAGTTCCGCAACCACAGATCACGACTCCGCAGCTCCGGAGGCAGAAACACTCGGAGAAAGTAACAGAAGGAGAGAAAGAGGAGAGTAAGCAACAGAAGGAGAGAGAGAAAGAGGAGTGAAAGGGAAGCAGTTGAGTTAGTAACAAGTATTAATGGGATAAGAGTGCGTACAGATGGAAAGGAAGAGGAGGAGAGAGGAGCTCAGTGCATCATAGGAAGTCTCCTGGCAGTCTGGCCTATAGCAGCATAACTAAGGAGAGGCTCATGGCTCACCTGAGTCAGCCCTACTATAAGCTTTATCAAAGAGG
>LKNJ01005657.1:0-28399 GCA_002120245.1 Maccullochella peelii
GACAGATAGACAGATAGATAGATAGACAGATAGACAGATAGATAGATAAATAGATAGACAGATCGATAGATAGATCATAAATCAGTCAGTTGATGTGTTGTTTTGTCGATAAAATGTTAGAAAGAGTTTCTAAGAGCCCAAGGTGACATCTTCAAATGTCTTGCTTTTTCTGACTAACAGTCTGTAACCAAACAACATTTTTGCTTGAAAAATGACTGAAACGAGTAATTGGAAATAGTTGACAATTAGTTTTCTGTCAATTGACTAATCGTTTAAGGTTTAATGTTGAGCACCAGCATTGGACTGTCCACAAAAAGTAGAATCTAGGTGGCAGATCATACTAAGTATCGATACTACCAATACCTAGTTTTGAGACAAAAAAAAAGGATCCATCTCACGTTAGACCACATTCTGGGCACATGAATACTCTGCTTAGTGCTACATTCTTTGCATCTATGCTGCTGAGATCACATCATTACTTCAGAGAATTTACATAATAAACAATTGTTATTCACCATTAGATGAAATAACGTTTGCTAAATCATTGTGTGGTAATGAAAAATGTACTCAGTAGCCTATTAATGATGGACCTCGTAAATGACAAATAGCTCTCCAGGACTGTACGTGACAATGTGTTAGCAGCTTTAAATGATGTGGGATCATATCACATATATTTTGTAATAGAGTAGAATCTGTGACTATAGCGTCTTCATTAAGATTTGCTACCGTCTCACTATCTTTAGGGTGTAGTTCATGAAAATACTGCAGAATACCTTTCTTGATGACTTCTGGTGAGTGAAGATGAGTGACAAGTTAAGTGTCCTGTTATTAGTTACTAGCCAAACGACTGTAATCATTGGAAAACTGAAGATCTCGGGCAATATCATCAAGATCAGATTAAAGACCAGATGATATCAAAGAGGATTTGATACGTATAACCAGAATGCACAGTTGTATTTAATAATAAGGACTACAGCAATGATTTGCCCTCTGCAAGTGCTCACAGATTATTATGCCTGAATTTTCATCCATGTCACTGCAGCTCAAGCCCAGCAAGTCGATCCCCATAGGATCAATTTGATTCAGCTTACATAACAAGCACAGCTCTGTGGCTGTTGTTGATGTTTCTGGGTCTCTCCCTCCAGCATAATGTGACTGTATTTTCAGTGCAGAAAGAAGCTGTTGGTATTTGATAAACACTTGCAATGTGTAGGCTGTCCTCAATCCTTGACTGTGAAACACACTCCCTTTCTCCACCAGTGAAATCTTTCACGGTACCAAGACAAAGTTGACGGTTGAAAGTTGAGTTGGAGATGAAAGAGATGAATTTTATTGGCTACGACACCTGAATTTCAAGATTTTTGGTGTCTTCAACTGAAAACTGCATCTGCACAGAATAAGCATAACAGGAGACTGTGTACATGCAATGCAAAGAACCCACAAGCTCACTGTCCTTGTTAGTTTAATTCTAGCTGCTAGTGCTATTATATACTAGTACTACTAGTACTAGCATTTAATCTTTAATGATAAATTACTTTGGAATAATGTGTGTAATTGCCCCATTTTGCTATTTGCAAAATTACTCTGATTGGCCCAAGAGCAGCACAATAATAAAGTCTGTACTTATCTTAGACCACTGATCCGACTTTGACTAAACCCCAAGGAGTGATGTCATTGCTCCATTTTGGCATTTCAAAAATGATTTGTTGTAAGTAGAACATAATACCTTGTGTGAAGTAGCTGACATGGTAGTTGTAAAGATGATAACCTTTCAGATTTTTTCCATTGATAAAAAGTTGTGCTCCATTGTTTTTAAAAGTCTGGAACACCCAATACACCCACTGCATTTACTTAAAGCTGCACTAATCAATATTTTTACCTTAACAATAGATCAAGAGACTATGTGTAATGTGAAAGGAGTCGCTCGTAGTGACAAACCCACAAAAAATTACAACCCAACGCTGCAATTCCCCTGAGCACTACGGAGCATTTTAGCTTCTTTCAGCTCATTGTTTTGGCCTGCAACTTTCCTGTTTTTGTTCACTCCTACAGCTTATCAAAGTTGCAGTTATCAGATGTAACATTAATTAAACTAATCATCAGAGGTTCATTAGGAGTCTTTGTGCTGCCATGATAATCATTTCAGAAAATGGTAAGACAAACCCAACTCAACATTCACACCCTGTGACATTTATTTTCTCCCTTCATCAGCGTCAATGTTGGTGTGACATTGCAGCTAGGTTGTAAAAGTGTGATCTCATACTGTGAATCAGAGCGAGCAGTAAAGGATCCAGGTGGGAGGTTTGAGAGTTACAGTAGCAGTATGAAGGCGAAGCAGGCAAACTCAAAGGCCACACCCTGTCTGAAGACTGATATCTTTGGCATCAATTCACAAGTTTCCTTTCGAGGCCCTGAATCACGCTCCTTGTTTCGGCATGTGCCGGCAATGAGGCCTGACGGAACCTGAGAGAAAGAATGAGGTTAAACGTTGGAGGAGGGGAGAGAACAGCCTGAGAGCATCCACAACACGTCCTCCTTTAACCTTGTTCTATATCTGTCCTGCCGCATCCCTGTTTTTCCTCCACACCAACTGCACTGTACAACCCCTGGGATCAGCTGATAAGCTACACATCTCTCCACCCCTGGCACACTGTCCTATTACCTCAAGTCATGTCCTTTCCTGCTCTGCACCATGGTGTCTTTGAGCTGACTGTAAAATAAACAGGGAATGAGGAAGGATGCGATGGAGCGACAGAAATATGAAAAGCTGGCAATAGAGGAAGACCTGGCAACCCTTGATGTGAGGATGTTAGCTTTGATCTAACCCTTTAAGTCTTTCCCTGCTTGTACCAGCCGTTTTCATTCTTCACTTCTGACTTTCAAATGTTAACCTTTTTTTCTTTTTTCCTTCTTGGATGCATTTATCATATGAGGCAAACCGGGTCATCTGTGTCTGATTAATGCCACTCTCCTGGTCTCTCTGCTTGTTGTCTCCGACCCAAAGCATGGTTTGACTTGAAGCGCAGCGATTGTGTTGTGAAGCACATACGAGTGGTGCAACCGAGCTGAAAGATGGAGCAGACAGAAGGAATTTAGCGGGGCATTTTAACAACATACAGCATTGTAGACATCATTCGCCTGTGAAAAAAACTGTCCAGGGGTCAAATCACCGTCCAACATCTCCCTTTATCTCCATCAACACCATATAAACAACAAAGACCACAGCATTCATAAATTCCAAACCAAGTTGCATTAATTCTAAAACAAAGTCTGAGCATGCAGACAGATTTGGCAAGGCTGATTACATATATGCACAGTATATTTTGTTCTTTCATACATTATGTTTTTCTTTTGCGTAAATCATCGCAGATAAATTCCGGATTAATTAATCTGACCAAGTATTTTGATAGGCTGTAGAATCAGCAACATATCCTATGATTTAAGACCATCAAAAGCGGAGCCACTGTCATGATAACTGAGCAAACTCTATCAGCTGATGAAGACGATGAACTCTGGAAAAAACTAGCAAGTGGACCATATATTTATTTCTTTTTCGTTTTCATCCAAGGTCAAGAACTTTCACACTCAAGATTGTTACTTTAAGCAAAGCAACGAATGTGTCCTTATTCTCTGGCAGCTTGTGACAGCAGAATACTGTTGAGTGAGTTTGAACCCTGTAGTTCAACATTTTGGGAATTATGCTTATCCACTTTCTGCATAACCGCATTTGCCTCCTACTGGTGCACCATTTTTGATCTGATTTTATCAAGGTCAAGGTCAAGGTCAAGGGGAAATTTGTTGTGCGGACAAGAGTTACAGCAATCCAAAGTAAAAACAAGACATTACAGTAGCACAAAATTCACAAGATCATAGCGAACTGTTCTAGACAGCAAGCATCAGTGTGTTTACAGGCTAATCCCGAAGGACTCAAAATGTTGAGGGACATATTTATATGGCTAGCCTTATGCACAATTTGTCGTTTTTGTCAAAGATTGCCATTTTTAGCATGCAGCTTGTTAGCTATGTGATATCTTACACTCCCTCATCAGCGACACACGTATGTGAGACAGTGATCCAAAGAGCCACCCTGCATCTTGGATGTTCAAAGACCACACAGGTGCTGTGTTGATCAGAAGGGTGCCAGGCCCTCCCAAGCCTGGGCTCACTGCAAACACTGATGAAAGCAACACTTCTGATCATCACATCTTGAACCTCGGCTTGTTTTTTTGTTTCATTTACAGAAATTTCCACAGAAAGTTTTTTTCACATGAAATTGAAAAATTTCACACACAGTTTATCCAAGTCACCACTGACTGTATCCAGATAAGTGTAAATAACAACTCAGTCAGATCTCTCAGTCTGCTAGCATTCATCATGTTAAAGCTATGACTCAGATCACCCTCTGAGTCAGTTTTACTACTCCTCATAGCCTCAGCTAACCTGAAACTCCACACTCTAATTGGCATGCAAGCTAAATTCTTATTCGCTGGCCTCTTTGTCCCCTATGTTTTTGCGGTTTAGTTTAGAATTATGGTTCCCAGTGTAACCAATTAAAGTCCAGACAAGCAAGGAGCTCCTGCATCAGGATAGGTCAAAAGTACATTATTGACCCATATACAGTACCATTATAGTGAATCTGGAGAAGAACCCAATGATGTAGAGTTTAATTTACTACTAGAGATGCTGTTCAGTTACTGAGATTCTTGGGTGGGCGCTCTTTTTCTCTTTATCCATAACAAAACTGTTATAAATAAACAGAACCAATGAGAATACTGTTGTCCAAACACAGCAACTTGCATCAGTTTTTCGTTGTTGTCATCTAATTTCAGTTTTACCCAAACCCCTACCTTCGCATTCATTTGAACTAAAGCACAGGAAATGTTTGCCATTTAGTGTTATCACTGCCATCACTCCCACTCATAACCAGGGTTTGAATTTGAGCCAGAAAATACCACCCACGTATTAATTTACCAGTGAAAAACCATTTAAAAAGCTATGTTACCTAAAGAAAAGAGGAAAGAGATTAAAAACAACTATAATGTGATTTTCCAGTGTCTTTATGAAATGCAGCAAAAAAGGGGGCTTTGTTAACAACATCCTCTGCACATTCAATAAAAATGCAGTTTGGTTAAATCCAAACAAAATTTCTGGCCTTTCCGGGAACACAAATGATGCTTTTAATTTCCAATAAAAGCAGAACTTCTCATCTTGGCGAGGAGAGTCAAACAGAATAACTTCCCATAGTCCAAATAAACACAAATTGGCCACTTTTGTGACAAAAGAAGAATGAGTTTTAACCACAATGCAAAATTCATGGAAGATGGTAATAACAAAAACCCCTCTACAAAACTTTCCGCTGATAGCATAGCTACATAGCAACCACACAGTTGCATGACAGCATTTAGTCTGTTAAGTTTATGTTAGGACTGCAGAAAGAAGATGAAATGTAGCAGATTCTAAATGACACCAACTAACCATCATTAAATAATTTATTATACTAATAGAAAATAGTGAGCCAGGTATGGTATCCAGGCCAGTAGGAACAATCTGTGGAGGTTTATAAAGACAAATCTGTTGGTTGATTTATGTGTTGTGCTCTCTGGCGACACTCAATCAGTCAGTCAATCTGAACGCCTTTTCACTGACAGTGAAAGAACAGATCCATTACTGTCGGCAGTCGCCCCCTCCAACAGATGTAGCCTTTTGTCTCAAAACATTCTTTAAATGGGTTATGACACAGGCTTTGGGAAGAAAATAACCTTGTGCAGCCTCCGCAGTCACTTTAACATCCAAGTGCTGTTAACCTAGCCAGCATTACTAGCCAGCGTCTGATTATAAATCAGCGAACTTGTATTCCATGATTTCTTGCATTGATGAAATACATCTTTTAATAATTAACTGAGACATGAAATTGTAAAAGTTGAATTTCAGCCAGCAACTTTACCTGACTTCCGAGTTATGGAGGTGTGCAGGTGAAAAGACGTCTAACCAACTATTAAAGCTTTTTACATTATAGCGTTGCATACATTATTATTTCAGTGGCATTTCACTGATTATTTCTTGGCAAAAGCTGTTAAAAAGTCAAATCTATGAGTTTGCAGGTTTACAACTCAGATGCCACTGCTGTAACAGTTGCAATAGCTTGTTTACTTCCACCTACAACCCAGATTAGTTTGTATAGAAAATAACCTGTGGAACGATTTTTTTGCTTTATATCTAACATTCAAATTCCAAACGAATTGTGGTATTTACATTCATAGACGCCAGACAATCTTTCCTCACTATTTTGGTGACCCCTTGACTTCTCTTCTAGCAAATTTGCTGTTGATGTTCATGCTCTGTAGGAGGTGATGTCTGCAACATCAGGAAGCTTCATGTTCCCATAAGAATGAACTGTTTCCATGCAGGACACTTGGTGAGGTTTTGTCAGGTTGTACCAGGTCAAACTGCCGGTATGCATGTGAAATGTAATTATACAATATATGAGTATTATTTTTCTTTACTTCATGGGGAGATTAGAGTGTAGGCTTTACCTAAATCCTTCCTTAACAAGTAAAACCTGTGGAAACCTTGAGCTTCTGCAGGACCGACCTGCCAGGAGGAGAAACAGCTCTCTATGAAAACTTTACGTGATGATGTCCAGGTGTATGTGTGTGTGTGTGTGTGTGCAGGTTGTGCTGTACTGTATGCCATTAGGAGACTTCACCATGTGGCAGCAGTTAGGAGAAGGAGTGTAGTTTCACTTGTGTGTAGAAATGGATATCCACCCTGCCCCCATCCCCATCCCCATCCCCATCTCCGTCTCTTTGAGCGAACGCTTCACCACTCCCTTTGGGACCCACAAAGCCTCCGAACAATAGACGCAGTGTACTCAGGACTAAATCACCGCTGCGAGAGCTCGTCAGTGTGTGTGGGTTTCTCCTTTGTGCGCACAAGAGTTACACCTTCCACGTGTGTGTTTGTGTGTGAAAATGACATCTGTATGTTCATTTCTATATGCACGCAGGTTTGTTTGGCTGTGTGTGCAGGCCATGCCATTCCTCAGAGAACTGAAGACACATTCTTTGAGCGGTGGGCGGCGCAGAGGAAGCAGAGCTTTCAGATGGTATGACAAGGTGGGTTGTTTGACTTGGAGAGCCTGGCTGTTTATTTCTGTCTAACCTGTGGCAAGCCGGCTTCACTCTCTGAAATGAACCTGGAGGACCACTGGGAGGCAAACCAAACCTCGGGCATGAATGGGAAGTTGGGCGGAGAGATAGACACAGGCAGAAAGAGGGGGGGGGGGCTGAGACACCAAACATTTTTTGAGTCTAACTGAAGAAAATCTAAGAGGCCTGAGAGTCATAACTGCCATGACTGCACCTCTGGAAACAGTGCAATACACACACTCACTGTATGTTGGGTGTGTATTTGTGTGTTAATGGGTTCTCATTGATGGGCGCCTGTGTGAGCATATGTGTGCAAATACATGCACATAAAAGGACTGTGTGTGTGTGTGTGTGTGTGTTAATGAGTATACAGTGCTGTGGCTTCATGTACAGTAAGGCCACAGCACAGTTTATTGAGCTATAACTGGAGATGTGGCCAGACAAGCTACAGTAGGGAGGCTGACACACACACACACACACATACGCAAATAGTTGAATGGATAGCCCAACCATGACTGTGGTAGACAAACTAAGGTTCTGCAGAAAAATGTATCACCAAAGCTGCACTTTAGTTGCACAAATGTTTCATCATGTAAAATTTCAAACTGCAGTTTGTACAGTGGCTGCACCTTTTCATCACCTCAACCCCAGCACACATTCATAAAACAACATTTAGCATACTGACATTACTGTACCGGTTTTCCTCAAAATTCAACCAGTTTCTCTTTTTGATGCCATTTTGCGACAATGTGCACAAATGCTATAGTGCAAATCGGGTGAACTTAAGAGAACCATGATGACCATTTTCCTAATCACAACCTATTTATTTCAGCAGATTTATGAATGCATGTTTCTTTCTGTCAGGCACCTGCTGCATCCTCTGAATTTTACCACATAATACAATTTAACTTACCAAGACATGAAACTTGCCTGACATAGACAAGTAAATGTTTAGTCACCTTTATTCATTTCTGCCAAACAGAAAATTATAAGCCCACAAAGGATCCCATGATCTTTTTTCCAGTATCCATTGTTACTAACCGTTTGTCTAATATCGTTGGTTTTCTGACAGCATAGCTCCAAAGTATTATTATTTTTTTATTTTAAGATAAACTTGAAAAAGTGTGAACCTATCCTTTAACTTCCTGCCGTGTACAGGTATGTGACTCATGACTGTGAAGTGTAATTGTCGTTAGCAGCCTCGAGGAATATACAGTACCGCTACACATGACCCGGCCTAAGCGCACACCTGTGTATTTTTTATTACCATAACAAACATTTGCTTTTTACCACTTTTTACTGAAAAGTACTCGTGGGATTTGACCTGGAAGTGAAGAGTCATCCTGTTAGAGCCTGCCTGAACATCGGGTTATTTCCCAAACCATTACATTTAGGCATGTTCTTTTGGTGTACGTTCCTGTTTGAACATCAGGAGGAAAATATTACAGCAAGTCGTGAGTGGCGTGTGCAACAAATAGAGCTCAAAACTTTTACTGCACTTACAAATCTGTCTCTGCATGCTCTCAAATGTTGACTTGTAGATAGATTACAGCTTGAATTTGTTTTGTCCTCATGCAATCCTTTTGTTATAAACAAACTGTATTGATTTCCATAGGTTTTCATCTGCGTGTGTGTGCGTGCGTACGCGAGCTTTTGAAACTGAGAGGAACTCAGTCATTTATTTGTTTCAGGACCCACAACAAGCTAAGCGTTGTCCAGTCGCGGGCCTCCAGCCAGAGTGCTTCCTTCACTCGCCAGGCTTTATTGTTCTGCAGGCCCTCTCTGTCTAGCAGAGTTTCTTGATTCTCTTACCGGCCCCTCTCCACACACACACACACACACACACACACACACACACACATCCACACAAACACACACCATTCATGTGGGAAAGAATGGGCCCAGTCTGGATTAGGCTATTCCCCTGCGTAATACTAGACAAGGCATTCAATATCTCCAGCCTTCTCTGTCCAAACAGTGTCTTGGCACAGGCTGAGTGGAGGGCTGGAAAATCCCAGAGCTGCTGTTGAGTTTTTGGTGTGACCCGCTCTTTTCTTATAACGACTCTATAAATGCTTACAGACCCTCAACTTGGCCCATCCCGAGGAGGGATTTCAAGAGAGCCCCCATACACAAACACACAGACATTATGTACATGTGATGCCAATGGTGGAAGAAGTATTCAGATCCAAGTAAAAGTCCTGCAGTCAAAACAAAAAGTATTATCAGCAACATTTAAGTATCAAAAGTGAAAGTACTCATTCTGCAGTAAAATGCTCCCTTTCAGTGTTTTACTATTATATATGATGTTTCTGGATTAATATTACTGCTGCATTAATGTGCATGTTGCACTTTACTGCTGTAGATGTTTGAGGTTGCGCTCAATTTAACTCCTTTACATATACTGTTGGGTAGTTTAATCTACAGCAAGGCATCATATTCTATAAGATCAGCATATGTTTGTAGCGTTGCTGTCCTGTGAGAACCACATATCTCTAAAGAGTCAACTTTTTATGAGCTCAGCTTTGTGACGACGCATTTTCCAGCTAATCCAAGGCGGGTTTAAAATAGTTTATTTAGCTTAAGTAGGAGACTGTTCTCAACCCATAAAGGAAATCACCAAATCTGGAGATGCATTGTTTTCACTGGACAGGAAGGGTATAGTAAGGATAAAGTATAAAGTAGCATAAAATGGAAATACTCAAGTAAAGTACAAGTACCTTGTATTTGTACTAAAGTACAGTACTTGAGTACTTTAGTTACATTCCACCACTGCATGACGCATCACAGTAAGTGCACATACATACAAGCAGGACTTAACAAACAGAGGGAAAGATACAACAAAACACACATTCAAACAATCTATTCTTTTACTGTGTCCACTTTTCTCATCAGGAGTCAAGCAGTGGCAGCTGGGAAAGAGACAGCTGGGACTCCGGTCTTGCTCCTCTGCCTCTATACACACACACACACACACACACACACAAACAAACACACAGGGGGATTGAAAAATGAGAGCCAGGCTCTTCGTACTAAGGAATCACATGACACACACATAAAAACATGATTTCTCAAGCGCCCTGGAAAGAAAACGATCAGTGATGTGGGAGGAAGAAGTAAAAAAAAGAAGGGAGAGGTGGAGGGGAAAGAGAGCAGTTCAGTGAGTTTATAGCAAGCCATCAAGCTTTTTTTCTCCTACATCTATTGTTTCTGCAAGCACTGTGAGGCTAATAGAGGCTATCAAAGCACTCAGAGGCCCCTACCTTGTTGAAGTGTTTGCAGCCACTTACCTTGTGCTCTGACCAGCCATGGACACTCAGAGGAAGATAAATAAAAAGAGAAGTAAAAAAAGTGTTTTTATTCTCCACGTCCCCTCCCTTTTCTTCCCCTACCTCTAACATCTGGAAAATCCTCATCTGTGGAAGCAACCGAAGCCAGTTAGATACTGTCTGACTTTTCTTTTCCCTCCCCTTCTCAGCCTTTTCTCTTTCAGCACCTCTGGATTCTTCCTGTCTCTTTTTCCACTCTCACTTCAACAGTTTTCCGAGTCCTCCTAGCTTGAAGTTTTTGTCGGATGTAGGCCTAGACGTTTTATTACTCCTTGTTTCTCACCTTTTATTCTTTTCTTCCAATGTCCTTTCCTATTTTACGAAAGTCATCAAAGGCATCCCTCTATGTTTCAATCTCTTCTCATTGAACTCCTTCTTCAACTATATTGGTGAATTTTGACTTTATTTTTATATATTTTTTTTACTTTTTATCATATTCTCAAGCTTCAAGAGAAATGATACAAGAAAATAATACACACTTATACATACTTAAAAAAATAGTTTGACATTCTGGAAGATACCCTTATTCACTATCTTGTCGAGAGAGAGATGAGAAGATCAACACCACTCTCATGTCTGTACTCTAAATATGAAGCTACCTCCAGTATCCTGTTAGCTTAGCTTAAGGACTTAAATATGAAGCTACCCCCAGTAGTCTGTTAGCTTGGCTTAGCATAAAGACTTAAATTTGAAGCTACCTCCAGTAGCCTGTTAGTTTAACTGAGCATAAGGACTTAAATATGAAGCTACCTCCACTAGCCTGTTAGCTTAGCTGAGCATAAGGACCGGAAACCGGGAGAACCAGCTAGTCAAAGCTAACAAAATCCATGTTGTATTATTCATTTACAGGAGGAAACATTTATTTTATTAGCCACTTGGCGGCAGCAAAATTAAGCTGTAAACACAACATTGATGAATATCACCTAATAAAGTTGATATGGCTAATGCGCTAGCAAACAGTTGCCTAATGTAAATCCAATATTCACTCTTTTATCTCAGTATCTGGCTCTTTGGCTGCTAAATGCTCCACCACCATCACCAGCTAGTTGCTAACTTTTGTCTGTCTATTGTTTTGTGTTGGGCAGGTAACATACAGTGGGTTTATCAAAGCCACCTGCTCTGTTTGGAAGCAATGTTGATGAGAATGGTTAGACATCTGTGAGGTGAGAATGCACCAAAACAGTTAAAGGATAAGTCTGGTATTTTTAAACCTGGGCTCCATTTATTTATTTATTTATTTAACCAAATTTAGAATTGGTCCAGTAAATCGTCTCATCCGGTATAAACGGGCTGCAATGGCTACATCATAATCCTTGCGGGCAATTGCACCTGTGAAAAGTCCGTCCACGAAAAGTGCTTGTTTTTGCCACTGACAAGTTCAGATTGTTATTCGAAATGTCTGAACATTATGAAAAGGATCCCTAAAGAGACTATGGAGTGACAATAGTCTCAATACTATTTATAAATGTGTATTACATGATCTACAAATGAAAAACAAGATTTGTAAATGTGAACAATGATTTGTGTGTAATTTTGGGTACTCACAAATGCGTGTTCCAAACCACACACAAATACCAAGCAATTTTAAAACCAAAAAAACTGTTTTACAAATGCACACATCACAACCTGAATAAATATGTATATTTTACTTACAGATTTTTAACTTGAACTTCACAGATCTGATCCTTTTCGCTTTCTAAAAGCTTCCTGCACATACAAACGTCTAAAAATATTTGTAACATTCTTTTGTATTTATTTACAGATTGTTAAATTTGTTTGCACGGATCGACTGTTACACACGGATCACGTTACTTTCGCTTTTGGGATTTTGAGACTATATTAAAGCTGCTCCAGCTACACAGATTCGTAAATGCATGCTGCGTTTAAGTGCTGGTGGAAAACTGGGACATATGGGCTTTCGGCGAATATGTGTTTAAATTCAAAGTGGGAAAGACGTTTTTCTAAATAGACAGAATAGCTCGTCATCCCTCGATTAGAACACATACATTTACCAACCATAGACTCTATACAGTAACCTATAAATGTAAATATATGGTTTAAATAAGCTACTGCTAGGTGGTAGAGTTGTTCTGCTGGGAAAACAGCCAGACCAGGCAAACAACGGATGGCGGCTGAACCTAGCCCTAACCACCGAGGGGCGGCGCTACGGGAAAAATCACAATTCTAACGGGAGGGAATCACATTTCCACTGGAAGCGGACTTCCACAAAACACCATTGTGTGCCAACAAGAGGCGTTCATAATGAGTGGCTGCCAAAATCCTACTCCCCATCCAGTGTACCAGCACTAATGTGAGGCTACCAAAATCCTACTCCCCACTGCAAAATGGTCCCTGTTGTGACTACAAGCATGTGCTTTCTAGGGTACCATCCAGTGACACAAAGATGTAACCTCAATAAATCTGAAGTGTCTCAGATGTTGCAAACAATAGATGGGAGAGGGAGTTGAGTTTTGGTGGCAATAATATGTGGCTGCCAAAATCCTACTCCCCACTGCAAAATGGTCCCTGTTATGACTACAAGCATGTGCTTTCTAGGGTACCATCCAGTGACCTAAAGATATAACCTCAATAAATCTGAAGTGTCTCAGAGTTTGTAAACAGTAGATAACGGGGAGTTCGATTTTGGCAGCACAAAACTGGGCCTGCCAAAATCCTACTCCCCACTGCAAAATGGTCTCTGTCATGACTACAAGCATGTGCTTTCTAGGGTACCATCCAGTGACACAAAGATGTAACCTCAATTAAAGCTGCAAGCAGCGATGAACAGGCCCGAGCACCTCCCGCACGTCGGGGTGTGCAGCATCTGCCACTTCATGAATTACTAAAAACAAGCTTCTTAATTCTTTGCGTGTTTGACCAATGGCAGAGCTCAGCTCCTACACACACACACACACAGCAGAGCAGAGAGTCTGCTGTGGAGATTGTCATTTCCTGATGTCAATAGGTGGCGCTATGACTATCAGTGAATTTCGGCATATACGTGCCTTCATTGTCATGTAACGTGAAGTTTGGAGCAGATTAGACAATGTAAAGTCCATTTTAAAAGCACTTCCTGTTCGGCGGCGAAGCGCAGCCATTTAGCCACACCCATTTCCAAAACACATATCAGACAACTAAATTAGTCCTTTGTGACGTGTGTGGCAAGTTTCATGAGCGTTCAGACATGCCTGGCCCCTGATAAAACTGCTTCCTGTTTCATGGCGAAGAATGCGTTGTAACGGCAACGCCATTTGATGAAAACTCACAATCTTCACCGTGAGGCATCAACAAGTGCTTATGGCACTGTTGACCAAATTTGAGGTGGATCTGGTTAACCTGCAAGGAATAATGTATCAAAGTGTTGGGACGAGGAACTTCCTGTTGTCACCGGGTGGCGCTACGACTTTGATGAAATATTGACCCCTAGGTGTTTTCAGGCCGAGAATCTTATGACATTTGTGAAATCTGGATCAGATCATATGGAGCCGAGTTACAACAGTTTCTTTCTTTATGATGAGACATCGAAATTCGCCACGCCGCGGTGGCCACGCCCTTCAGTGAAAACTCACAATATTCACTGTAAAGCATAATCAGCTGCTTAAGGCTTAATTGGCCAGATTAGAGGTTGTTCTGCTCAACCCACTAGGAGCACTATGTCAGACTGTAAAACGCGTCACTTCCTGTTGTCAATAGGTGGTGCTATGACTATGATGGAATATTGGCATATAGATGCCTTCAGTCCGCTATTGTCATGACACATGTGAAGTTTGGAGCAGATTGGACAATGTAAAGTCCATTTAAAAAGCACTTCCTGTTTGGCGGTGACACACTGAAAATGGCGATCAAATAACGGCCACGCCGTTCGACGAAAACTCAAGCTTGTGATAACTTTACATCCCAAAGGCCTTGAGAAGGTATTGGCCAAGTTTGAAGTCGATCCGATAAATTCTCTAGGAGGAGATAGATTTTTAAGAAAACCAAAAATGACAAAAATGGCCAGAAAATTCAAAATGGCTGACTTCTTGTTGGGTTTAGGGTATAGGTCCAATAGACTTTTTTGTAGGTCTAGAGATGATACATCTACCTGTCAAATTTTGTACATATAGGTGAAACGTGCTGCAGGGGCTACTCCGTAGGGGGTGCTACTGAGCCATTTTGCCACACCCATACGCGACACCCATAAAATATCAAATTTTTCGCCACATCTGATTTTTGTGCAAAATTTCATGAGTTTTTGAGCAGTTTTAGCCACTCAAAACTGCAATTGTTTTGGAAGAAGAAGAAGAAGAAGAAGAAGAAGAAGAATTCTTTCAGTTTCAATAGGGTCCTTGCACCGAGGTCGGTGCTCGGGCCCTAATAAAGTTGACGTGCCTCAGACATTGCAAACAATAGATGGGGGAGATACATTTTGGCAGCATAAAACTGGGCCCGCTAAAATCCTACTCCCCACTGCAAAATGGTCCCTGTTGTGACTACAAGCATGTGCTTTCAAGGGTACCATCCAGTGACACAAAGATGTAACCTCAATAAATCTGAAGTGTCTCAGACATTGCAAACAATAGATAGGGGGGAGATCAATTTTGGCAGCATAAAACTGGGCCTGCCAAAATCCTACTCCCCACTGCAAAATGGTCCCTGTTGTGACTACAAGCATGTGCGTTCTAGGGTACCATCCAGTGACATAAAGATGTAACCACAACAAATTTAAAGTGTCTCAGAGTTTGCAAACAACATATGCTGTGGGGGAGGTGAATTTTGGCAGCACTAATGTGATGCTGCCAAAATCCTACTCCCCACTGCAAAATGGTCGCTGTTGTGACTACAAGCATGTGCTTTCTAGGGTACCATCCAGTGACCCAAAGATGTAACCTCAATAAATCTGAAGTGTCTCAGACGTTGCAAACAATAGATAGGGGAGGGAGTGGAATTTTGGCGGCATTAATGTGTGGCTGCCAAAATCCTACTCCCCACTGCAAAATGGTCCCTGTTCTAACTACAAGCATGTGCTTTCTAAGGTACCATCCAGTGACCTAAAGATGTAGTTCACGTGTCTCAGACATTGAGAGTCTGAAACACTTTAAATTCATTGTGGTATCTATTGTTTGCAATGTCTGAGACACTTCAGATTAATTGTGGTTACATCTTTCCGTCACTGGATGGTACCCTAGAAAGCCCATGCTTGTAGTCACAACAGGGACCAGTTTAGTGTAGAGAACAATCAGTTATCTACACTAATAGGTCTTTTTTAGTACCGTGATTTTGGTATGTTAACGTTACAATCTTTTTATTTTTTGTAACAGGAACTGGTAATAAAACTGTTAAAAATATAACTGGATCAAACTTTCTGACTTCTCGTTTTCAACAAATAAGATAATCACTACGAAGGCATCTTGGTAACATTATGTTGAAAACAACAATATATAACGTTAAACAACTAGCTAGCAGACATACTCATACAGTCTTAAAACTGTATTGGCGACTAACATTTGATAAAATGACCTTAGTAACCAACTGTTTATAGTTAAGCTAACATTGATGTTAGTTTGCTGTTATCAGAGATTGGTAAGATGAGCAGTGCACCAAACTAACAGACGTAGATAACGTTATGCAACGTTACCACCAGAAATATTGAGCTTATAACAATATTCATACACAATGGGTCGTTTAGCTTATACTCACTTCAGACGACGAGCCACCGGGATGTGACGCAATGGCGTTCTCTTGTCTGCACACAATGGTGTTGTGTGGAAGTCCGCTCCCAGTGGAAATGTGATTCCCTCCCGTTAGAACTGTGTTTCCCGTAGCGCCGCCCCTCGGTGGTTAGGGCTAGGTTCAGCCGCCATCCGTTGTTTGCCTGGTCTGGCTGTTTTCCCAGCAGAAGAACAACTCTACCACCTAGCAGTAGCTTATTTAAACTATATATTTACATTTATAGGTTACTGTATAGAGTCTATGGTTGGTAAATGTATGTGTTCTAATCGAGGGATGACGAGCTATTCTGTCTATTTAGAAAAACGTCTTTCCCACTTTGAATTTAAACACATATTTGCCGAAAGCCCATATGTCCCAGTTTTCCACCAGCACTTAAACGCAGCATGCATTTACGAATCTGTGTAGCTGGAGCAACTTTAATATAGTCTCAAAATCCCAAAAGCGAAAGTAACGTGATCCGTGTGTAACAGTCGATCCGTGCAAACAAATTTAACAATCTGTAAATAAATACAAAAGAATGTNATTGCGTTCTCTTATGGAGCGCACACAGTGGTGTTGTGTGGAAGTCCGTTCCCCCGTGGAAATGTGATTCCCTCCCGTTAGTATTGTGTTTCCCGTATAGCGCCGCCCCTCGGTGGTTTGGGTTAGGTTCAGCCTTCATCTGCTTTTTGCCCAGACTGGCTGTTTCCCAGCAGAAGAACAACTCTACCACCTAGCAGTAGCTCATTTAAACCATATATTTACATTTATAGGTTACTGTATAGAGACTCTATGGTTGGTACATATATGTATGTGCTCTAGTCAAGGGGTGACGAGCTATTCTGTCTATTTAGAAAAACGTCTTTCCCACTTTGAATTTAAACACATATTTGCCGAAAGCCCATATGTCCCAGTTTTCCACCAGCACTTAAACGCAGCATGCATTTACGAATCTGTGTAGCTGGAGCANCTTTAATATAGTCTCAAAATCCCAAAAGCGAAAGTAACGTGATCCGTGTGTAACAGTCGATCCGTGCAAACAAATTTAACAATCTGTAAATAAATACAAAAGAATGTTACAAATATTTTTAGACGTTTGTATGTGCAGGAAGCTTTTAGAAAGCGAAAAGGATCAGATCTGTGAAGTTCAAGTTAAAAATCTGTAAGTAAAATATACATGTTTATTCAGGTTGTGATGTGTGCATTTGTAAAACAGTTTTTTTGGTTTTAAAATTGCTTGGTATTTGTGTGTGGTTTGGAACACGCATTTGTGAGTACCCAAAATTACACACAAATCATTGTTCACATTTACAAATCTTGTTTTTCATTTGTAGATCATGTAATACACATTTATAAATATTGAGACTATTGTCACTCCATAAGAGACAGACCGTTTTGTTTAAGAGTAGCCTAAGATCCTTTTTGTTTAACCAGTAACAGAAGTCACGCTCAAGGAAAAGTCTTGTTCTGAAATACTGCGAGATGTTGATTTATTACAGGAAGGTCCGTATACTCTGGCTCAAATAAATAGGGGTGGTCATCGAATTCAAATGCCTGATCTACATTGTCAAAATCTTTCTATGTCTACTATGTACAACCCCTTTTACTTTACACAGTCATATGTCCACTGTGAATAAAAATATAGATTAGTGCAGCTTTAATCACAGCGGTCTTTCTCATGGAATACAGAAAGGGAAGAGAGTTCCAACAACGTACAAACATTTCTCCATAGTGTTATGTCATTGGTTTGAAGTATAACAACAGCCCATTGTGTCCTTACAACCAAATATGTGTTTGAATTTCTCCAGACCTCCGTGAGCTTTACAAGATGCCAGACTGGTTACAGAAGAGTAACTCCAAACAAACTGCTGTCGCTTCACTTTCTCATCCCCTGAAATGTTCCACCATACACGGCGAGTCCAGAAAGACAAAATATGTAACAGCTGGATGGCTGGGTGTATAGACACGGTATCACAGTCAATGATGTCACAAAATACTGTAGGTTTCTGAAGGGATGTATTGAAGACTGGATCTCACCACCTTCTTGTCAAATGTTGGGGCCAGAAAATCTGAATTTAAGTATTGAATTCAATGTGGAAGTGCCTAGAGATGAACTTCCACAACTTTAAAGTCACACAAATATTTTCTTTTCAAGTACAGTTCAGAACATAATGGTATAAGTATTTAATTCCACGTCTTCGTCTCTCCTTTAAAGGCCCTTTAGTATAATCATTATTAATCATAATTACTCATCTCCTTCTTTCCAGCCAATCTGTCTCTCTCAGTTCTCTCTGTTTTTGTTTGATTTGGCCAATGACGTGCTGTGAAAGCAATCCTCCCCAGTAAAGCCAGTCATGGTTGACCACTTTGACTCCCCTAACTGGAGCAAAGCAAAGCAGAGCAGCCACATCTGGCAAACGGTTCTCACATCTGGTTTGTGTATTGGCTCCTTGCACGGCCGTCTACCAAAGAGTCTGATAGCATACCTCGGAGACATGAGACGAGATGAGCTCACACGGACAAGGCAGGAAATGTCACTCACTGACAAACTGTCACACATTGAAGAAGCTGTATGTTTTATTGGGGCTAAGAACTTTCTAGGGTTCTTTGAATTTTTATTTGTTGCTGCACTGCCTAGAAAGAGAGGTAGAAGTTAAAAAAGTATCTCTTCAGGTTTCAGTCGCACACAAAAAAGTAAAGTTAGACAAAGTAAACTAAATTTGAAGGCCTTGGGACTTTAAAGCAAGATATCAAACAGATAAGCAATCACAATAAACATAATTGAGACCAGAACAGTGTCATTAAAACTAAATAAGACATTAAAAATTTCCTTAGATTTCAATGTTTTTTTTAAGTTAAAGAATCACAACGGTATAATGATAAAAATTTATCATGCAGAAAGACAAGAAGCACAGGTTTACTAATGGAGTTTGGTCCTCATCTGTGGGATTTTGACTCTATTTCAAGAGTTACATGTAATGTAATACTGCCCTCTTGTGTCAAACCTACATTCTGCACTTAGAGGACAATGACGAAGTCTTTTTGTGAGGGTATTAAGATCTCATTTTGATGGAAAAACATGGCAATTACCGTCATATAATGTCTAGAAATGATCTTGACTCTAATTTACAGTTTTCATCAGTTGCTTTGGCACAACTGTCATATGAAAATCATGATTCTGAAAACACTTGAGTGAAATTTGCGCATTCTGTGTTGCTTTCACATGGAATTCAAATGTATAAATATCTTGAATTGATCGGCCGATGCACTGAGTAAGCCCCTGTCATCAACATGGATTAAACTGCTTTTCTAATGAACTGTGTAACTCTCAGACATGTTCATAGACACACCTATTATATAAATCCTCACATGCAAAACATGGCTGCACCATGCCAAAGTAGAAGTAGATGACATGCTGGACAGGAAGACTTCTACAATAGTTTAAAATTTGCACAAACTTGTTATACTGAGACATTTGTCTTTACTGAATATGGACATTTTGTTGAAACAGGCTTTTTTACTTTTGATTGATACCATAAAAGGATATTTGACTTTATTATTCGATTACTTTTTGTAGAAATAAAAAGTGAAATAAAATACATGCAAAATAATTCCAATACTCATTGTTTATTATGATTTATTTTTACACTTTCTTAAAAAAGAATTGGCAACATGATAAGACTGTTGTGATATAGTTTAATCTTTACATAAACTTTCAAATCCACTCAAACGTCCAGCCATCCATACCGCATTCTGAACCTAATGTAGACCTCAATCACACACCACAGCGTACCGTACATTTTGGTCTGCAAGAGGCACCGGCACAACATTTGAATGCACCACACTGCCTTTTTTCAGGCAAACAGTGGGGGTAGGGTAATATTTGATTTCTCTCTGGTAGAGCTCCTTTCTCATTCCAAAGAAAAACACATTTTTCATTTGGTATCAAAGTAAAGTGTATTTGAACCTGGATAATACAGCAAAGTAAATGATTCCTCCATCGTGTTCCTCTCACTATTTGGGTAAAGTCAATTATTTGAGACATGCACTGCACCGCACAATTGACAAACATTCACGTTTGTTCTACTTTTGAGGAAAAAAAAAAGAAAAAAGAAATTACACTTTTCAAACATCTTTGGTTGATAACACAGTTTCACAGAGTGTTGGGTTTGCATTATGCAACCATTTGCACTTTGGCTTTTTTGAGTATTCCTAAAATGATTCTGTTAGCAGTCCTTGGATGAATCCTCAATAGGACAGTGGCACTTTAGTTTTTTTGTCACGTATAATGGCTGACAGTAACTCCTGGCCTGTTGTAGGCTCATTAGTGGTAATGACCAGAACATGTAAAGGCTGTTTTTGGCTCAAATAAAGTCAACTTAAAAATTGTACCACAAAATAAGAGAAATCAGCCTTGACCCAAGAGCAGGCTAGAGTGGAAAATGATTGGTTGATTTGTTTTTCGGCTTTAGAAAGGTCAGAGGTCATTTAGCTCTGGAGCTGGTAGGGGTTTGGTGAGATAGTCAAGGACACTCAGGGTGGGGGGGATCTTGACCGGACTGACAGTCAGGTGCTTCCTGTTTTGACCTGAGTGACAGCCACACTGATTAACCAGGAATTTCAAGGTCACTTCACTTCAGCTGTTCTCTGGTGTTATTTAAGTGGCGTCAGTGACAAGAGATTACAACTGAGCAAAATGAAGCTGAACATGGGGGTGGGGTCATAAAAGTAAGGCTAATGAATTGAAATATCCAAACCCGTCAAAAATTTGCCTGAACTTGAAGAAAGGCAGCCGGCCAGAATGAGATCAGCTTTTTTCTTTTTTTAGCTCAAAAACACATGAAAGAGAAAGGCTACCGTATTCACAAAACACAGAGGCTTTATCTGGGGTTTTAAGACTCTTGTGGTAAACTTACAAAATACAATTGTCTAAGAATATATCTTAGCATTTTGTACATTACTGGCGATTAATATCAAGTATCCCAGCAGGAGGAATATCACAAATGTACAGCACCGTTTTGAAACCTGTTCATTGTGGATATCAAAGTTCAGAGAGGCGGGAGGCAGGGAGGAAACAGAAATGAGGAAAACGCAAAAGCAGCACATTGGGGAAATACCAGATATGGGCAAAACAGTGGTCCGACACATTTGGAATATATTATGCAAACTAGGGTTGACCTTTTTAGACAGTTACCATTTGAGAGTTTAAGGAAAACACTGTGTTTTAAGTCAAAAGAGATCAGAATCAACCAATTGTTCCTAGTAAAGCCAAAGAGGCTCTGGTGCTTAAACATTTTAGCATAAATAATTTTAAAAATTATTACAACTTTCCCAGCCATGAAAGAATCACTAACTATACATTTTCTTATATAATGATCATAATGCTAGCTGTCTACTGGCGCTGCCACCCATGTGTATAATCATGTATGGACACTGGACACTGAACTATCAGTGATTTTAGTGCCCATGTGACCAAAAAGAGTCAATCTACCAAAATCTAGTGTACATCTTGTGTACTTTCCAGCATTCCTGGAAAAAAAATAAAGAAATCTGAGATGAAAATTTATAAACATATTCAAATATCATTTTGCCCAAATCTGGAGGACTGTAGGAACATGTTGCTGTTATGATGCTATTAGTTTCCTAGCAGTGTGTGTGTGTGTGTGTGTGTGTGTGTGTGTGTGTGTGTGTGTGTGTGTGCAGCAAGCTGGTGGGTAGGGCTCTCAAGCTGTCTTCTTACAGACATGGATGAAGTAGCACGGGGCCTGGGTCTGGCCAGGGATGTACGTCTTGAAATCCCCGTAGACGCTGTGCTCCATTTTGCCGTTGAAGGCGTCTTTCAGCAAAGTTTTGAAGCTCTCCAGACGATGAGGGTAGTAGGACAGACGGAATTTACTGGGGAGGACAAACAGACCACTCAAAACAAAGGTACTTATTATTGTGTCTAACATGTCTGGTGAGAGAGTCCATCGACCTTGACTGTGAGGGATTTCAGAAAACAACTTTACAAGAGAGTGTTCACGGTGGAAAAACAACCCAGACTGTGAGACAAACCTTATCAAATGCAAAACTTTCCACTGAGCACTAAAGAGAAGGCCTACACACCATTATTGCCATTATTATATCCTAACAAATACGGCATGTCATGATCAAACACAAACTCTTTGTTGGTAAGATGACATGATAATGTGGTTGACTCTGACATTGGCTGTAACAAGACAGTTATTGCTGTGTCTTTCATTTTTGTCCTGATCCTAATGATTAGTGTTATTAGAGTTAAGTGTTGTCACTCTTTTGCAAGTCTGTCTCACATCACGTCTTTGCAGGTTTTAAAATCCCTGTCAGGTAGCACATTGCTGCTTTAAATCCGGCAGATTGATGTCCGTCTTCTGCCAAACGTTGCCAAACAAATTTTAATTGTAGCTCTGGAACAAACAGTGGCAGCTAAGGTAAGGCGCAGCAGTTGATTTATACAGAACATTTCGTAGACAGAGGCGGTTCAAAGTGCTTTGCAAATTTTATAAACTAACAAGGGCCAAGTGGTATTAACTCCGACTTCCCTGGTTGTAGGTAAGGAACTTTGGCGTATGTCGTAAGCCCCTCTAACCATCCCTTAACATCTCTGGGTGTACTGTATGAGGCCATGTGAATTAGTAAATTATTACATTTTATATAATTATTAAATACTGGATTTTTATATAATTTTTGCATCAAGCCAAAAACAGACATCAATTTATTTATTTTTGTTTTTTTATACTCAATTGATTTTCCAGAATATCCCATTGAGGGGACAGGAGATCATGAAAACTGCACTTCAATGCTGCCGTCAGTGTTTTGTGCTCATACCTGTGAGCCGAGTGCTGACCTACCTGACTTCAGGGAGATTGTGGACGGTGGCCTGGGGCACGTGGATGGTGTAGTCCAGAGTGATCATATGGGGCTTATTGTTGACCCACAGCACCGAAGTGGAGATGTCCTGAGTTAGATCACTCTGTGACACAACACACACACAAACACATATACATTTATGAAACATGTTGATGAGTATTAAGCACCAAAGAACACTTCCCACAACTTTTCCTCTTTAGTGCAGTAATGACCGAGAGTGAGCGGATCTGAAGCCTGATTAGACTGCGCTCTTGTTGTTATGGAGTACAGAGCTGAGCAGACTCTGGGACTACAGAGGTATCAGAAGTGGATTTTGCTCTAGCATGTGACTGTTGACTTAGTATTTATATTTAGGCCTTCCAGCTGGGTAGCTCCTACTTTGGCTGGATTAAAGAATATGGAACTTGTTTTGAATAAAATAACCATAAATCAAATATGGCTCATTGCTGTTGGCACCTGCTGTTGTGTCTCGTGTCTTATTTCTATATTATATCTTCCATCTTTAGATGTCTGTACCAAAGCATATGCTGTCATGGTACTTTACTCCATACAAATACATGTGCATTTTAGCCACAAACTAGATGCTACACATCATTTTAAGCTACATATGTACACATTTAACTTATTTGCATCTTCTCAAACAGCCTTTTTCCCTCAGTACTCCTGACATCATCCGTTCTTCTCCCTATTTGCCAAAATAATCTTAAAACCCAACAATGTCATGCACTTTTCCTTCTGTTTCTCTGGGAGGACTTTCATTGCAAATCTCACAATATCCGGCAGGTTCTGAATAGAGATTTAGGTCTTAAACTCAGCTGCTGCTAGGGATGGTGTAAATAAACCATTCATAAACAATACAGTCTGTCCAACTCCTCTTCACAATGCAATGAAGAGCCAGATAGTGCAGAAATGTAGATTAAAAACCTCCTTATGTACCGTTCACGTTGCTGCTTTTGTTCTTCTTTTAAGTAGTCTCTTACAAGCTTGTAATGCAATTCACTTTTCTTGGTGAATCATTCCAAAAATCAGCCTGTTCATTACACAGGCTGTTTCATATATAAGCCAATGAAATGAGTGGCTGATGATGTTTACACTTTTTGCAACACTGCACCTGTAGATTGTTGGTGTTGAGGCACCAGGACACCCTCAAAAATACAACAACTTGCAGCCAACAACACTATTTAAACTTTTTAAAACCACACACAAGAAAATCACTTCCTTACATAACAGATACTAAACTGAAATTAACAAATGCCCTTGTACTTTTACCAGTTATCAGTTTCCCCCTGATTCGATATATTATAATTCCTCGCTGCTGCTAAATCACACTGTGTGAGGATGTGGACAGCCAGATGATTTCCCTGAAGCACATGGAGCCACCATCTGGCTCTTTTCATTTGAGTAAGGAGTTTCACTGAGAGGGATCCGCTCCTGGCCATGCAGGTTCCTTAATCTCCATCTAGCTTCCCACCAACAAACGCAACAAACTGTTTGTTTAAGAGTGACCAAGCTAGAAGTACAACTACCAGGTATTAAGCCCTGGGCACTTGCACTTTAATACAAGTTATAAAAGACTCAATGAAACCAACTTAATGGAGAAGAGGTTTCATGCTAAGTGGGTAGCTGGGTAGTTTCCGACAACAGAAACCAAGATGTACATGGCAGTTGTAGATGTTAATAGACTATTCCTGAAGCGTCAGTACACAGTAAACCAGCTGTGACCTTAGGCACACTTACAGCCGTGTTTATCAGCTATCCGTCTCACAGGCATCTAACAGAACAGATACACTTCTATTTGAATCAGTACAGCTGTCTACACCTCACTTGCGCTGGACGCACATAAAGTTACCCGAAATTGCAATTTTAATGCTTCAAATCTATCTTCTTCTGTTTTGCGTGCATAACTACAGTGACCTGCCAAAACGCAGGTGACCTACACTCAATACTGTGCCTGAACGCATCCAGTGTGGCCACAGATGGCGGGTGATGCTGCCCTGCTAACGTTCCGCTTTCACTACACGGCCAGTGTGAACGTTGTGTAAGCGTTACACCATGTACAAGACGAAATAGAAAGACAAAGATTGCAGTAGAAATTCGGACACAGGGTTGGACTGGTTAGAAAATGATCCATCTACATGACAAGTTGCACCCTCTGGAACAAACTCCATTATTAGTACCTTATAGTAGATATTTTTGCCTTGCGGCGCCCTGCCGGTCTCCAGGATGTAGTCGTAATTACGGTGGTCAATGATGAGGATCCCACCTGGTCTGACCATACTGGCAATGTTGTGAAGGGCCAACTTTTGGTCACTCTGGTCCCCTGAGAGCAATACAACATCATTATCATGATCATGCACAATCAGCAGAATGATCTTCAATTAAATCAGATTGTTTGACATTATAGATTGGTGGCTTGACATTGGTTGTTTGTGGTCAAGTGAAAATATTGTAAGCTTGATTTTGTTTGATTGGAAATGGTCTGAAATGAATCCCGTATATTTTTGGTTCTTATTGTGATCCAGAATCCAAGAGAAAGGTTTTTAATCTTATCCAAACTCAAGAACATGGAATGGCTCTGTCACTTTATGTCTCACGTACCTTTAAAGTCTGGTAAGTGGGCAAATGAGTTGCCAAGGCAGATAACAGCATCAAAGCCATCCCCTGGTTTTTGCATATCCTCTGGTAACGTCAACCAGTTGGCCTCTTCAATCACTGAGGATAAGAGGGAAGAGAACAGCCAAAGAGTAAAACATAAAGAGGGAAACGTGAGGATGTCACCTGACGAACTCTGCAGGAATTTGATCTGACACTTGACTTAAAACACCATGCTCAGTTTTGAACATTCAAACATGACAATAGGGTTGGGCGATATAACGGTATATACCATGCAACGCTAGAAATGAGTCCACCTCTAGAGATGTGGCAATACTGTGTCCACCATGGAAGCCATCTCTTAGTGTCTCTGCTATATATTCGGGGCAGGCTATGTAGCAAATCAGGGCTGGATCTCGCGAATCCAGCTGCCTCACAAGGTAACATGATTTGGCTTACCACAGTTGGTGGCGGTAATGCACCTCTAAGCTGGTTTGCCAACCGCCGCAGAGGAAGAGAGTGACAAGAAAACATGGAGGAGGAGTGAAATTGTAATGTACGGTATGGTAATTGAATTTACAGAACAATTACTGTATCATGATATGTATTGTTATCATGATGTAAAATTACATATACCGTGATAGAAGATTGTGGCCATATCGCCCACCCCTACATGACAATATAATCTGAACAAAATGAAAAATGCTGTACCCCACTGGTCAAAAGCTGCTTCTTTTCTTCTCTCCCATCTTGACTTCAGTGCATACTTGAGCATTTTGTCGCTGGCATCCACGCTCACCATATTAAACCCCTCCTCCACCAGCATAATGGAGTCAACTCTACAAAATAAAACACATATGCTCTGTAAATACAAGGTCTGTATAAAACAACAGCATAACCTCACAAGCTCAGCTAATAACATACTCTTTCCTGCTATAGCAAAGTGAGACACGCATTTCTAAAATGTTTAGCAATGGGGACTTCATTGACTTTATCTTGTGCCTGAATGAATGTGACTGAAAATTTTGTGACACTGACGCCTTCAACTGATAACCTGCTTTGCAAGTGTTTCTCAAGAGATTAATTCTTTTGATGACCCTTTCACGTCTAACCAGTTGACTGAATCAAAGTGTGTTGGCATACCTGAGGTTGTTTATTCACACATGAATGTGTGCTCCTAGAACAGAAATAAATGTACCTTTATTTCCTCATCTACCTTTCCTCATCTTGAAACAGCAATGCAGTTTGTTTGGAGTGAGAATGCCATCATGCAACGCCTTAATGTTTTACAGGTATATAGAGATGGTTGATGGTTGGCAGAACACCATGAACCCAGGCCAAAACACAGTCTGAAATGAGGCTGTTGAGCTTTGTTTGGTCTCTCCGTGCAGTGAAGTGTCTTGTGCAATGATGACAGCTTTTTACAACGCGTAGTGAGGTAATGTTAAACAACACAAGAGCTACGGAAAACTTCTGATGACGGAATCAAATTGTTAAAAAATAAGTAAGAGCAACACAGGAGCGAGATTCATTGGACAATGGCCTGAAAAAGAGGTAGCATAAGGCAATCACTAACAACTGGGTAACTGCAAGATAATATATAACAGCAATGAAATGCAGTAAAAAAAAAAACATACAAAAAGCAACTTTCTGTATACAGTAAGACCAAACAAAGTACAACTATATAATTGTAGCTCAAATTAAACCTCGTACTTCAGATTAAGGCAACATTTTTTACAAGCTTTGGTTCACTTGCAATTAGGCTACATAAATCTTCGAGGCAAAAGCAAAAAAAATTTTTAATTCATATGCAAGTTATAATCCTTAATTGAAAGCATGATCTGCAGCTTCTTCTGCTCTTGCAGAAGTTGCCTCCGAGTCTGATGACAGAACAACTGGAAAGCCTGGCATCACAGGCACATTTAGACAGCCAAAAATAGTGAGGCCATTTGTAACCTCATTCCACTATGAGCGTGTTTACGTGTGCGTGCGTTTTGTCGACACAGATGGTCGTGCCACTGAGACATACTATGGAATGGGGTCAAAGTCGGTGTGCTGATTTCCTCCATACTGGATCCCAGCAGCCAGGGCTCTGTGACATATGAAGCTTTACAATGCTTACTTTTGAGATGCAAATGATTGCGGTGTTGACCACGAGTGTAGGGGGTTATGATAAAGATTAGCTCAGTAATATTTATCAGCCAAAGAGAGGTGGCTGTAATGACTGATTTTAGGTGATCAAAATAAACACATTACACCAGCCCATTCTGCAGATGGATCAACTAACCTGATAAAAATCACTGAATTGCTGCCTGTTTAGTGTAAAATCCTGTTGTACATGGCATTAAATGATACAATTAATGATAATATTGCATCTCCTGCACAATTTCTCCCAAATAACAAGACCCATTAAGTTGAACTGAGGGGCTCTGAATTGTCTCAGTTCAGCCAATGGCCTTGCTGCTGTCCCAAAGCACAGATACACTGGGTAAACAGACTGCAGGGAACCAGTCAAATCTCCCTGCAGCAACCCAGAACCAGCTCATCAACTACTGACTCCTACCCCATAACACTGTTAGTAGTGGGATTTGAACTTGAGATTAATTGTTCAAATTTCCACGAAGTTCATCAAACCAACAGCAAAACAGTGTCCAGTCTGAATAACAATCTTCTGGTACAATAAGATTCACTGTGCTACTATCTGGTAAACAAGATTCTATGTATATATATATATATATATACACATATATA